>CAUYRH010048651.1:0-31320 GCA_963574655.1 Perodicticus potto | reverse complement strand
AGAGTGAGTGAGTTTTCCTGAGGGCTTTATTCCACTGGGCCTAACACTCCTGCGTGGGGGCCACCTGCCCATCTTTTCCTGGTGGGGGTCAGTTTGATGTAGTATGTTTGCGCTTCCTTCTCTCTCCAAAGCACAGTTTTCATGTGCATTTCTGTTTATTTTTGTAGCCATTGGGTGCCATCCTCCCCACCTGCCGTTATGTCAGGGAATTTAAAACTGTGGGAGTTGTTTATTCTGCTCTTCATTGAAATATGATTATGCTCCTAGCTCCTGTTTAATGTCCATGTGCAACTGTTACGTTGTTGGATTTTTTTACTTTGCTTTTGTATATTTTTTGGTTAGCTCTCAAATAGTGAGTCAGTCCAGCAGCAGATGGAGTTCTTGAACAGGCAGCTGCTGGTTCTTGGGGAGGTCAACGAGCTGTACTTGGAACAACTGCAGAACAAGCATTCAGACACCACAAAGGTATGCCGGGGTCCGGGAGCCCAACCTGGGGGTAGCTCTTTGGACCCGGACAGTATGTCTGTGGTATGTCATATAGAGTGTTGTGCTTGTTCCTTAAAAGATGGAGCAGTGGTCCAGGTGTCTACTCCCACCATTCTGGCCCAGCAGTGTAAGGCACGTCCCAGACACCCAGCCATCGTGGGAGCTTGTTTCCCCTTGTTGGGTGTAGTTGTAATTGGCACAGAGTAGATGAAAGAGTGTTTCCTTTCTCTTCCCTCTGCCCCCTTTAAAGAGGGAGAGAATAAAGTGTGGGAAAGCACTTCTGTTTCACATACCTCTTAGAACTGTGGGCACATACTGGTGTACAGGTCATTTTTTTCTTCCTCTTACTGTTGAATTTCTGCAGGTGATAGTTCTGTCTTGGCAACAAGGCCGGCATTGGGATGATCTTACATTAATTAGTGCCTCAGTGGTGTTGAGGCAGAAGTTTTATGTCACTTTATAAATAGCCTCAGGTAATGTTACTGAGTGAGTTGGTAGTAGAATTTTAATAGTAAATGCTCAGAAGCTTCCTGTCACCCACTTCCCCATCACACACAGGGCTTCTTTTTAGGACTTCTGTGTTTGTGCTTTGTAAAGTCCCTTTTTTGGTCAAATGTAGAGAGTAGCCTTAGAACCAGAGATATGTAATTTTCATATGGAGTCACTCTTTATTCCCAGCTCCTCTCACATCTCAGACCCAGACTCCCTGTAGGAGAATCTAGATGTGGAACTTCTCTAGAAACCAGCTCTCGCTTATTTCGAGGTATTGTGGCATTGGGAAGAGAAGAGGCTAGGGGTGGACCTAAGGGGCAAGACATGAACAGACCACTTAAGGGCAGGAGTTTGAGTCCAGCCTGGATAACATAGTGAGACCCTGTCTCTAAGAAACGCCCCCCCCCAAAAAAAAATTAAAAAACCAAACCAAACTAGCCAGGCTTACTAATGTGGAATTTTATTGTTTAATTTAATAGGCAGTCCCAAGGCACGTGGGTTCCAGGTAGGTCAGGCTGGGAAATCAGGGCCAGCATCGCGGAGCCAGGCTCCCTGCACTCCTCTGTGTGGCCTTACTCTGTCCTGTTGGCCTTGCCCTCCAGCAGGCAGACCTCATGGCTGCCAGGTATATGCCATAGGTGCAAATGTCACAGGCCGACCCAGTGATGCCCCTCAGAAGAGGACAGCCTGTCTTCCTGTGGGTCTTTCTCAGCAAGAAAACTTTCCCCAGAAATCCTTCACACATGTCCCATCTCTCTTGTGAGCCAGGATTGTCATCGTGTGCCATTCCCCAGCCCAGTCACTAGCTTGAACCAGTCAGGATTTGTCCCTGGACCCGGAGCTAGGGTTGCCCTTGTTATGTCCAGTGGAGGAGGTGGGGAATGGGGCTAAGGGTTGGGCAAAGCAGCCCCCGAGGTGGTCGGGAAGGTTAGTGAGAGGACGGAAACGTTCTTGGTTTTTACCACCTTGCATGGTTATGGCAGAGGTCAGGGGTGTTCACTCAACCCATGCTGAAGTCTGGTGCCCTTTAACGGCTGCAATGGCCACATTATCTGGTAGGTGATTCTGAGTATCCTGTGCCAGAGGCACTGGGCTTACCAGTCCCTCCTGGCAGGGCATTTTCATGAAAGCTCACCTCCTTGCAGTTTATTGTCCTTTTTAAAAAACAAATGTGTAACAAATTTGAATATTATATACATTTTACCACAATAAACACATGCACACAAATGTACACAGGATTGTTAGAAAGTATCCTTTCCATCTTTTTTCCGAGTATTAATGTGTACTTGCGCGGGGTTTCAAGCTGTTCCAATCTGTCCCGAGCAGGCCATCTGCCGTGGGGGATCGGCAGCCTCGTCGGGCACCGACCTGGCGACTGCTGCCCTCCCTGAGCACACTGCTCCATTGGCGTTGCGTTCTCCAGCTTTACCCCCGCGGGGGTTAGGAGAGGCAGATAATTTAAGAGAAAGCAAATAATCCATGATACCACTATATTGAAATTATAACTGAATATTGGCACCTTTTCACATGGTATTTTGCAAATGTTTATGTTTGCATAGTTGATCATACTGTTCACACAGGTTCGTAGTCTTTATCTTTTTACTGATACGATATTTTATAAAATTTACAAATATAAGATGTATTTTTTCATAATTAACTGTTTCCCTGAAGACTTAACTGTGTTTCCAGTTATTTGCTCTTGGAAATATGCTGTGATGTTTTTTTGTGTGTGTGCCGAATGTTCATGTTTCAAGGGGTGGATTTCAAGGAACGGCTACTAGGAAACTACTTAACTGCCAGCTCATTTTTCAGAAAATCACATGTATATCCGTTTGTATTTCTACTATAGCATAGTCATGTGCTTTCTCAAAGCTTATTACATTGTTTTTCAAAGTGGATGCAGCATGTGCATTTTTTGTAAATACTAACTCCAGTCTCCTCTTTTAGGAAGTAGAAATGATGAAAGCAGCATATAGGAAAGAATTAGAAAAAAACAGAAGCCATGTTCTCCAGCAGAATCAGAGGCTTGATACCTCTCAGAAACGGATATTAGAACTGGAATCTCATCTGGCTAAGAAAGACCACCTTCTTTTGGAACAGAAGAAATATTTAGAGGATGTCAAACTCCAGGCAAGGTAATTTTCATCAGGAAAAGTTCTTGCAGTGATGTTTTTATTAAGTGGGGCTTCCATATTCTGGACTGGTCTGTGTCTTTCAGAGGACAGCTGCAGGCTGCAGAGAGCAGGTGTGAGGCTCAGAAAAGGATCACTCAGGTGTTTGAATTGGAGATCTTAGATCTGTACAGCAGGTTGGAGAAAGATGGCCTCCTGAAGAAACTTGAAGAAGAAAAAACGGAAGCAGCTGAAGCAGCAGAAGAAAGGTAGGAACGAAGAGTTACCTTGAAGGCCTTGGGATTAAGCTGCCGCTCTCAGAACCAGGACTGTATTCTGGCTTGGGAAGCAGTCGCAGCTGCTGAGACAGGGCTGTAGCACTCAGCCCCCTGCATCTCAGCCCCACCCTGTCTCGCCTTACCTCATAGTGCTAGTGATCTTCCCGTGTTCCTTATCCTGGCCTTGACTCACTCGATGTGGCCACAGGAAGTGTTCCCAGTTAAGATTGCCACCCAGTCTCCCTCATGACTTAGTTTCTCTCGATAAGACCTCTTGCTTGACTGTGACGTTATTCACCAGAGCGGCCTGCCAAGTGCGAGTGGGTGTCATGGTAATTCACATCCCCCACATGTGGGCGCTGCAACCACCGACTCCTTTTCCCTCCCCGCATTTCTTACAGGCTTGACTGTTGTGATGATGGCTGCTCGGATTCCGTGGTGGGGCACAATGAAGAGGCATCTGGCTACAACGGTGAGACCAAGACCCCCAGGCCTGGCAGCACCCGGGGCAGCAGTGGAAGCAGAGGAGGAGGAGGAGGCAGCGGCGGCAGCAGTGAGCTTTGTACCCCGGAGAAGCCCCCAAACCAGAGGGCAGGGCCGTTCAGCAGTCGGTGGGAGATTGCCATGGGAGAGCCCTCTGCCAGCATCCCAACTACAGTTGGCTCACTTCCCAGTTCAAAAAGCTTCCTGGGTATGAAGGCCCGGGAGTTATTTCGTAATAAGAGTGAGAGCCAGTGTGATGAGGACGGCCTGACCATCAGTAGCCTTTCTGAAGCCCTAAAGACAGAACCGGGCAAAGACTCAGGTGTGGAAGCCAAGACTCCCCTGAACCTAGATGGCCCGCACCCATCCCCCCCAGCCCCGGACAGTGTTGGACAGCTACGTATCATGGACTACAATGAGACCCATCCTGAGCACAGCTGAGGGTGAGGGCCAGTCACTGTTACCATGTGTATTGTTGGCACAGGACAGGAGGTGTGAGTGCACGTTTCAAAAGCTTCCTGTCCCAGGGTCTGAGTGGCGGGTTCACGTGGTGGAAGTGGGATGAGGGTCCTTTGACAGCTGACAGAATGCAGAACGGTTTTGGATCTGGCATGGAAATGCCTATTAACCCTTCCCCTTGACCCACCCCAAGCCTTTCCCCCATTTACCTAGCAGTGTACTAATCCGAGGGCCAGTTTGCGTTCCTCGGTAGCTTTATTTTCTTCCTCTTCCCCCAAAATGGTTGCGTCCTTTGAACCTGTGCAATACGAGGCCAAATTTACTGTTCGAGTCTCACACACCACTTCTTACTTCCCTGAGGCTCAGATTACTGGGCGGGCCTTCCGTTAGACCAGGCCATTGTGGCAGCACAGCCAAGTCTGGCTTTGTCCCTTCCCAGAGGATGTGGCCTGCGAAGCTGATTGTCTCTACATGAAAGCTTTTATGTGAGACTCTTCCCCGCTTTTTGATGCTGAAGTTCAGTATCAAAAGCAGCAGATCTAGAAAAACAGTGGTTTTTTCCCTCTTACATTCTTTTGGTGGTTCTGATAAGCTTCCTAGAAAGTTCTGTGTGAACATAAGCCTGTTTGAAGAATCCAGAGCTGGCACTGTGGAGACCATCCTTTGGGAAAGCTCTCCTCCCTTCTTCCCCCACTATCTCTTATTTATTTGGTGTTTGCTTGAATGCTGGTACTATTCTGGCCGCAGGCTAGTGTGTGGGTAGTAAAACCTGCTCTCTGCAGGGGGCAAGGAGTGGTCACTTGGAGACGCTGCTGCCAAGGGCTCACGAGGACCCCCCCTGGGGTGAGCCCGTCTGCCTGAGCCTCACCCGTCTGTTTCTCCATCTCTGTTCACAAGTCCTCTTGTTTATGTCATCTCTTTGTTGACACTGTGGCAGAGAGGCTCTGAAGGTCCAAAGAGTGTCTTCAAAGTTTGTGTGACATCGTGTCGGGCTGTTAGTATTGCCTCATACAGTAGGTTCTAGGCCGGAGCGTTTTCATACCAATTTCAACTTTCACGGCCCCGCTCTCTAAGGAGCTTAATTTTGTCAGACTCTCCCACGTTAGTGATAGCAGAGAATGGGAGAATGTTGACAAAGGCTGTGTGTGCCCATGGGGCTGTCCCCACATGCTCCTAGAGTGACTCTGAGAACACTGGCGATAGCAGAGAATCCCACTGAGCAGACGCTCCTAAAAATAAACGATAGAAGCCTAAGAGCCGTCTCCTGGTGTCCAGCCAAGGCGAGGAGAGCATGATGGGGAAGAGCTGCTAGTTCCAGTTTTCCTACTTCTGTTCTTTAGTAAAAAGAATAGAAGGGTTCAGTCATAAAGAGGTAAAAGAAACCGTAAGGTACAAAATTTTACTGTATATGGAAGCTTCCAGCACATGAGGGTAAGTCTTCTCTTTCTCTAAATGTGGCAATAAGTATTCTAGCATCCCCAACTAAAGAGAGCAAGACGTTTAAAGAGTCCATGTTATACCACGGCTGTACTGGCAGGAGACCTGTCCACAGCAGACTTTGTGGCTGTGACCGATCATATCCCTCCCGGCCCCCGCCCTCAGCCTAGGACCGGCCGGCCTGGCCACTGGATGGCCAGCATGGAGTGTTGGTGATGCCACACATTTAATTCAGCTTTGTCCAAAGGAAAGCTTGAAATCCAATATGTCCTAGTTTCCTGGTTCGGTTTAAGAAAAGGAAAATGTGACTAAATGCAGAAAGGGAACAAAATGTCATAGGTTAACTATCAAAGCTGGCTTTAATTGCTTTCCTCTCCTCAAGCCTGAGAGATCTGTGCCACAAAACAAAGATACCAGGCACTTAAAGTCTTTGCCTTAACTGGCAAAGGAAAGATGCCAATGTAGAAAAGAAAAGACAAATTTTTGTAAACTGGTAGGTTATAAAGACGCAGGGGAGAAAGGAGGCAGCGTGGTGTAGTGGACCAGAGGACCAAGGCCTCTGCGCCCAGGCCCTCGGCACTCCCTGCTGCCTGGCTGTCCCTTCTCTCAGCTTTACAACCAGGGCGACCAGGTAAGCTCCAGCTGAGTGTGAGTTCCAGGAGGCTGTGGGTTTTATTCAACCAAGGTTGGGGGATTGAGACCCGGAGTCGCACTGAAGTTATCCAGCTTAATAATGTAAGCTCTTATGTTGCAGAGGACTCCCAGGTCAACAGTAAGGTTTTATTAATACTGTTTTTTAGAAGTGATAAGCCCAGCAAGAGTCCAGGGGGCACTTGATTTGCTGTAGCAGGTAGTTTTAGGATGGAAAGGGGGTGGTAGAAGGACTCTCGGGAGGTAGTGCAGGCTGGGCAAAGGCATTAGAATCATTATTGTTAAGGCAGAGCCTGTCTTGAAACTGATCAAGCAGCTTGGCATCATAGATGTTGGGATTGGACAGGCCACATCCAGAACTCACCATGAGCAAGTGGACCAGTCCAGAGATGTCCGGCCCTTGTCATAACCTACTCCCATTCCCACCTGACGCTACCCAGGGGCAGTCCAGCCCTGAGAAGATGAGTCTGTTTCTTGTGCAGCATGGAGTTTTTTGAAAGGAACACTGTGGCATTGGGGACCAGGGCAATAGCAGGGTGCAGAGAAAGTGAGGTCCTCAGCCCCTCCGTCTCTACAGGTGAAGAAGCACGCACATGGATCTCTGTTTGACAGAACTTTTAGGGATTTTTCAAAAGTTTTTCACAAGGTTCTGCCATGAAGTCTATAAAAATTGTTACTGTGGAATTGGAAGAAAAATGTAGTTGTGAATATAAGAAAACTGACTGAACCCACAGGTCAAGGTCATTTCTTGGATCAAGAGGTTTTAAAACGTGTGCTAGGACCAGTGTTACTAAGACTGGTGGGCAGACAGTGACTTTGCTAGGTTTGCCAGCAGAGTTTTTCAGGAGAGGAAACTGCCCGACTTTGGGGAATGAGCTACAGAAGGTTCTTAGAAGGCTCTATGAGCGGAAAGATAATAAATGCGCTACTTTGTAAGCCAACATTTATGTGATGTTATTAGGACAAAATAGTCCAAACTGTCTCTAGAAGGTAAATTGCCACAATCCAGAAAGAGGCCCTGGGAGCCAGCGACAATGAGAAAGAAATAGCCCAGCAGAGCGTGTCCAGAGAGGCCAGCGCATCACGGGGCAGAAGCAAAACCACAGGACACAAACCCTAGGCTCTCGTGCTATCGCTATGCGCAGCAGCACATGTAGTCTTCAGTGTGTTTTTGAGAAAGATAAACTCTAGCAGTTATTCAAAGGCGGACACACAAATGGTCCCGGGGCTGAAAGGATCTCTGTGAGCTGGAACACAGGGGCTCGGACTCACAGTTAGGAACAGAAAACTGAGTGTGTGTTTCTGCGTGGACTGCAGAGCCGCAGTGTGCTGTGACTAGCCAATGTGACTCTCTACCAAATACTAGAAATGCCACTTGCAGCCAGAAAGAACTGAAAACAAAAGTACCGCATGAAAGTAAACACTCAGCTTTTCCTACTGAAAGCACTACTAGGTGGGAGGAGGTGTGAATGGGGTGGAGGGGGCTTGGGCAGGGTGGAGCCTCTGCAGCTGGGTAGAGGAGGAGTGTGGCGGGTCACTGATGCTCTCCGAGAGCTCCCAGCCCCACCCAGGGGGCTCTGCCGCTCCCAGTGAGAGCTGCCCTGTGTGCAGTGACACCAGTGCTCCCTGTCAGCTGCATCTTCACACTGCGAGGTACATGCTTTAAAATTGACCCGCGATGAGTGGGAAGACGTATCCAGTCTGAAGATGATGTGTATCTGTTTACACCCAGGACTCTATGACACATGTCCCCATCCCTCCCCCGTAGTCGGCTGCAGACTCGCCGACTGCACTGGATTAAGCTTTTGTTAGGTCGAGGACTGGCCCCTAGGCTGCTGCTGTGAACCCTTGTCCCCAGGCGCCTCCTCTCCCTGTCTCTGACTCTCCGGTGTGCCCAGAGGGTTGTGTTTCCGTCTTTCCCACGCTGTCCTACAGTCTATCCGCTCACCCGAGAGAAGAGTGGCAACAGACACCAGGGGAACCTGCCTGGCGTGGTGCAGCACCTGCACCCACAATTGCTTTGGGTCTTGAAATGCGTTAATGAAGGTGGAGGAGCTTTCTCCCCTCCTCCCAATGTCACAAAATGACCCATCCTTTGGGATAAGTAGGCTGCTTTAACCATTGGAGTAGATCTTTCAGAGGAGAGACCCCAGGAGTTTGAGAGCCCCTAGACCAGCCCCTCCTTTCCCTTCCCCACCTCAATACAGTGTTGGACTAGAGGACGCGGTGCTGCTCTGTATAGCAGATACTTTGGCTTCTCAGAGGAGGCAGCCAGGCATTTTGCACTAGGAAGAATCAGTGATCGCTTTTCAGAAGACTTCTATGGACCACAAATCTATTATGGAGGAACAGATTTTGCTAAGACATAATCTAGTTTTATAACTCAATCATGGATAAACCTTATGTGGCTAACTTGTAATTTAAAGGGGTCCCATCAGTGAAAAGGAAGTTTTTTTTTTTTTTTGACTGACTGCTTTTAGTTAAGTTGAAGAAAGTCATCTCTTGACAAAAGGTTTAAACTTTCCCACCACGATCTTAAAAGCATGTCAAACAATCCACATCAGATGCCATAAATATGAACTGCGAAAGAAAATGGTACAATCTTAGTGAATGGAATCGGAATCAAAAGGGTTTGCTGTCCTTCTTAGAATGTTTTAAAATGTCAAGGCAGTTGCTTGTGTTTAACTGTGAACAAATAAAAATTTATTGTTTTGCACTCCTCTGCAGTGTTGACCTGGAGTGATTCCGAGGGGAAGTCAGCCCTAGTCCAAAGGTGAAGGGCCTGCGGGGCTGACAGATTTAGGCTTTTGTCTCTAAGGCCCTTTTTGTTCTGGCAAATTATGTGGCACACAGCCACAAATTTTAGCTTTATATGCCTCAAATTCATGCTCTGCCCAAAGAGTGGCCAGGTGGTCAGGTGTGGTAAGAGGGTGACTTGAGACTCCCCTCCCAGAGCAAGCTCCAAAACCAGGTGGCCTGCAGACTCTGCTGCCCTTCGCCTTGCCTTTGGTGCTTGCTTTCCCAGGACTTGGCCAGCACGCTGGGCTTGGTAGAGTCCCACTGACAGTGTCCCAGAGCTCACCAACCTGAGCTGTGCTGGTTGTGTTTTGTGAGTGTGCCAAGGAAGCAGCTGCAGCCACCATCTCCACCTTCTCCGTGCTCTCCAGGCTGTGGAAGGAGGCTGAAAAACTGCCTTTACCAGTGTCGACATCACCCTGGCCTTAGGGTCTCTTGACTTGGACATGCGCACAAGGACCAGGGTGAGGGGCTGAGGTCAAGGTGCCTCTGCCTGGCTGTGCCTGGGAAGTCAGTATCACGCTGCCCATCCCACCATGGAAGCAACTCCTTTGAGTAAGAGACTCAGAGGGGATAGGTTTTAGTCTGTCTGGAAAATTCAGGCTTTCTTGTCTGAATAGGACTCTAACAAGACTGTCCACCCTTGGAGGAATGCTAAGTGCCGTCCCTCTGGGGGTTGCGTGTGTGAGCCTCTTAGAAGTGGGCTCTGTCAGGATGGGCTGCACCTGCCCGTAGTGGTTTCTCAATGCGGTTTGCTGGTGGCTCTGCTCGTGTGGCTACTACCCAGCGTCCTTGGATGTCTTAGGAGAAATAGGTTTTTTTTCCAGGGGTAAATCCCGGGAAACCAAGCCAGGCAGAGAGGAGGTAGGACACTTTTTATTCTTGACTCTCTCCCCCTGAGGAGGCAACAATACAGAAGCTAAGTCGTCCCCTGTGAAGGGAAAAACCAAAAGTCAGACTTTACTTTGGGCACGTTCAGACACCAGGGACACATTTTATGTCTGGGGATCAAGAAGAAGACTGGTCTTCATCCTTGTACAGAAGCCATAAAATCAGAATTCTTCTGGCCTCTGGCATGGTCCCCCCTCCCACGTAAAGGAGAGGCAGAGGTGGGTTCATCCCCCTTTGGCTTTGGTCCCAAGAAGGCACTGAGGAGCTTGACATGCTGACCTCACTGCGTCCTGAGCAGGAGCACCCTGTCTCAGTGTGTGCCCTGCCTATAGCTGGGGCTGGTAGGGGGACAAGGAGCTAGTGGTCTCTTCCAGCTTGACAGCTCGCTGCAAAGCTGGGGCCCACAGCTGGGCAGGCCTAGCACTGTGGGGGTTGTGGCTCAGAGAGGACCTGGGGGTGCAGCCCAGTGCCTTCCCTCGTTACCACTCTCTATGCTCTAGGCAACTCCTTTAAGCAGGAGCCTCTTCATCAGCACAGGGCTGATGCTTAGAGGCGGAAGAGTTAGGAGTTAAAGCAGGAGAGGGAGAGGGGTTCCCAGTAATGTGTTGGCTGATCTCTTTTGGGATTAGATGTGGCAAGGACTATGGTAATTACTATGGCAAATTCTATGGGTGCCAAAGAAAGCAGATGAACCAGGGAAAGCCAGTTACGTAGCAAAATGCCAGCAGGCCCCTGGCTCTGAGTCACAGTTTCCCACGAGGAGGTCTCCAGGGAGGTTTGGAACATCCTTTGTCTTCCCCCCCGTTTGTGAGTTGCCTACACTGGTGTTTTCTGGACCAAGGCTGGGTGCCTGTGGCCTGGGCAGGACGAGTGGCTCTCCCGCTGGCTCCGTGGTGTGCCTGGGGCTCACTCACATGCTGCAGCACTTTGCGCGGCAGCTTCTCTGAGTGGGCAATCCATTCTTTCATTAAATCCAGGATGATGGGGATGAGGCTGACCACGCCTCCGTAGTGGTTCTTGGCCTCATCACAGCTGAGATGGTTCACCACGTCATGGGGGTATCTGCAGGTACGAGGAGGGCCAGGTGAGCCCAGGCCCAGGGACTCCCCAGGCTGTGGCAGGAACTGGACTCACACCGTGCTAAGGCTCTCTGTCCCCAAAGACTCTGCTGTAGCAGGTTTGGGGAGGCCAGGAGCCCCAGTTGTGAGTTGTGAACTGCTGACCCTGATGTGTGGCGGCCTGTGTTAGGAGCTGTGGTAGTAGGTTTGAGGACGCTGGGAGCCCCAGATGTGAGTTGTGAACTGCTGACCCATGATGTGGAGCCTATAGGTTCCAGTCTCCCTTTAACTCAGGCCTCTGGCATAGTGTGCCATGGGCTCCCCACTGCTCCTGCTGCTGTGCATAGCAGTGAAAATCTTTCTGGGCTTCTGGGAACAACTGTTTTATGACCCCTCTCTCTTTGCTTGGTCCTAATGCCAGTGAAGTGTGTTATGTCCTATGACCAGTTTTAAAGAGGACGTTTCATTGAGTTAGAAGCATTCCAGTAAATTAAGGGTTCCTTAAATCTAGGGTTCCCCCCTCCCCCAGGCAGAGTGGACAGTAGCCACGTGAACCATGCAACAGAAGAAAGAAAAAATACAGTCACCTGCTTCCTCCTCCCCACAAGCACATGCTGAGGCCTGAGGACAGGACCAGAAGCGACTTACTTTGCTCTCAGGGTGCTTAAGTCGTTGCTTTGGCTAACGAGGGTTTTGCATTTCTCGAGGAGATTGTTGGTGACCGGGGTGCCAGAGTGCAGGGCTTCGAAGTGCTGGCAGAGCCTGCTCAGCTCGGAGCAGATGTCCAGGAACATGAGCAGAATCCGCCGGTCGGTGGAGTTGTTGCAGTAGTGCTCCATGTAGCTCTGCACCTGCGAGGCGGTGCGAGCGGGCTCACACACAGCCAAGCAGCGCCACGCTGTCCCCTCCCACCCTCTCAGATTCACGGAGCAAGGCAGAAGCACTGTGACGTACGCCTGCTATGTACAGCCAGCACCGAGAGCCCAGGCTGCACAAGGTACCCTGCAGGACTGGTCCCACTCACTCCCCACTGAACCCTCCACGCTGAGCAGCCACCTCTTCTAACCCTCATTTTACAGATGAGCACTGTGAATCCTGGAGGCTCCGGCGGGGGAAATGACCTGCTCAGAGCATGAGTGTTAGGGGCTCAGCTGGATCCTGTCCCAGCTCAGTGTCTGAGCCAGGCCCCTCACCAGTCCCCGTGTCACCTGAACCAGCCACCTCCTAAAGCAGAGGACATTGCTCCTTTCCTGGACTTTTCATGCCTATAGTGGCACGTGGACTGCTGGGTTGGGGAGGAGACAGACAGAGCTCCAGTCCTTTGGCCTCTAAGCCAAGGTAGAGAAAGGAGAGGTCAACAGGTGGAGCTGGGGAACACGATTACTCATGCAAGGAAAACAAAACCAACAAATCAGCTCTGGGAGGACCTAGAGCTTAAATACCAAAAATAAAACACTCATGTGAGTATGTTTTAGACTGGGAGTATAGAAACCTTCTGATGCCACAGGAGGCGCTGCCTAGAAACACTGACTTCATCTATATTCAGCTCCTTTCACAGGGGACAGATCCTTCCTGGCCCACGCTCTTTCTCCAGGGCTGCCTGGGGCCACCCAGTGACTCTCCTCAGGTGGGACCAGGGCGACAGGCCTCATTTATGTTGGGGGAGAAACTGGCTCTGATCCAGGCCAGATCACCTGACCCATTCCACAGAGTTGTCCCATTGAGGATCCGATGATTGGAGGGGGTATCACCCAGTGTGTGTGGGGGGTGGGGTGGGGGAGAACTGCAGCCTCAAGGCCACATGTGGCCCTCTAGATCTCCAAGCGCAGTCCCTCAACTGAATCCAAACTCGGACTCAAGGATCCAGAAGGCCACGTGTGGCCCTGAGGCTGCAGGTGCCCTTCCTGCTGCCGTCACCTTTTTGTTGCTAAGGGATGGCTTCGCACATGATCTGAAGTGGTGCCTTTCCACATACTGCCAGGCACACACCGGGGGTGGGGAGGAACCTGCTCTGTGTTGTAACCACAACACAGCAGCTGCTGTGTGTGCAGGTAGCCTTGGACACTCTGGTTCAGGGCAGGTGGAGAGCGGGCCCCGACATGCCAGGTGAAGTCAGAACACAAGGCCGCTGCTTACAGGAGCCTTTGGTTGAACCCAAGGCAACAAGGCCCCTTTTTTCAGTAGAGGGGAGCGGGCAGGGGTCACACAGCACTGATGTAGATTTGGGTGAGGAGCAAGGAAGGAGGTACTTTTGGATACTGAAAACTTGTCTAGTGCCCTTAGAAGGTCGAGCTGCTGTGGGATGGGCTAAAAAGGATGTCGCCAGTTTATTTTTGAGTAGTTCAGAGGCACATGCATGGGCACAGGGCTCAGTGTACAAACTGAGCCTCGGTGAAGGTTCTAGCTGCTCCTCTTCTGTACATTAACATTGTTCAAGCTAAAAAAATCAAGGGGAAATCTCAAAAAATAAAGGTGTTTTTTTTTTTTTTTTTTGAGACATACTTAACTTTGTTGACCTCATAGAATGTCAAGGTGTCACAGCTCACAGCAACCTCAAACTCTTAGGCTCAAGCAGTCCTCTTGCCTCAGCCTCCCAAGTAGCTGGGACTACAGGTGCCCACTACACATGCCTATTCTTTTTTAGAGACGGGGTCTTGCTCAGGTTGGCCGCAAAATTAAAGTTTTTAAAGACACTGCCAGCAAGGGTTGCTTGTTGTCCAAGATCCAGCTTCTCCTAAGCAGTTGTGAGCCTTGCCTTCCCTTCCTGGCCCTCCCTGAGCAATCATTCTTCATCTTTTCCATCCCAGGAAAAGGGATGTGTGTGTCCTGACTATACCGTGGCTCCAACGCCCAACTCCCTGGAAAGCTCGTTTCATCTTGAGACCCTCAACTCCTACAGTGCCCTTGCCAGCAGCTAACCCTCGAGGAGACGCAGGGGAAATAAAAACACCTGCGGCAGGGACTAGCACGGTGCCCAGCCTGTCGCAGTTTCTCAGACCCGAGTGGAATGATGGCAGGGACCACGTCTGTCCAGCCATAGATGAATCTTGCTTGTCATGGATGACTTACAGATGAAAAACGAGGCACAGAGAGGGAAACTCAGTGGCCTGGGGGAGAGAGGTGGATTTGAACCCTGGCTGGCGGAGTCTGGAGCACCCATCTTTAAGGCTGCATTATTCATTCCCACGCTCGGTGGGGGGATGAATGACTGACCCTTTCCACTACTTAGGACCTGGGTTCTGGTCGTGGCACAAACGTCCTCCCCATCTTGGGGCCTCAGTTACCTCCAGATGGGGGACTGGGGTGAGGCCCTGGACTGTGAGTCTGGCAGGCCCCTGCCCGTCCCCCCCCCCACCAGCCCCTGGCCGGGAGCACCTGCTCGATGCTGCTGATGGGCCGGATCTTGTCATGGGCGTTCTCTCTGCAGTGCTCCAGGGCGGCGATGAAGGTGAACTGCTGCTGCTGGAAGAGCTTGTACTTCTGCTCCGTGCTGCGCAGGGACTCCTTCACCTCGTTCATTGTCCCCATCGAGGCTCACACGGGACACGAGGAGCCTACAGGGAGGGAGGGGAGAGTGATGAGGATTCTGTGCTGAGGACGCCCGCGGCCCTCTCTGTGGAGCGCTGGGCCCAGTGCCCCCGCGGCCCTAAGAGGCCGGGGCTGTTTTCATCCCCTTTTGCTGAAAAGAGTTGAGGCCCTGGGAGGCCGTACAATTGCTCAGGACCCCCCAGCTGTCCACAACAGCTACTCTGACCCTCGACATTTACCCTCCATGGATACATTCTCTGCCGTGAAATAGAACTTTCTTTTCCCAGCTGTAGACAATGTCTCTGGTCCTCAGTTTCTGCAGTTTGTGGGTGTCTATACATACTTACACACGCACACATGCACACACACAGCCTCCAGTGCCTCCCTGAGGTGTCAGCTAAGCCTGGGGTCAAAGACATGCCACAGGATGGGAAACCAGCTGATTATCAGTTTGGACCAAATTATCTCGAAACATCTGCCACTCTGCAACTGATGGGAAGGGCTGCTGGGAGAGGAGTCAACACTTGCTTATCTAGTCTGAGAAGATCGGGTCTCCCCGCTTTGTGCTTGGGGCAGGATTCCCTGGGCAGGGCTGGTGGCTGGCGCACTCCTCCCTGCTCTAGTGAGAATTGCTGGAGTCACCCTGAGTAGTGGCATTAACACTGGGGCGTGTTCTCTTTTGGTGCCTCACAGACTGGCCCTGTTGTGATCCAGGCAGTCCACAATGCGCCTGGAATCCTGTGAGCAGAAAGGGCTGTGGGTTCTGTACTCCATGACATCACAGTTCTGCTGTGCACGTGCAGAATGCTCCAGATCCCAGCTTTCAAGCTGGGGGGGATGTCAACGGGTCCACACCTCCAAACTTCCACAGGCGCTCAGAGAGAAGGGACCTGCCCAGGGTGTCACAGCAAGTTTGCTGCAGAGACACTCTGGTTCCCAAGCTTCTTGATGTCTAACCAACATTCTCACTGCTGTCACATCCAAGTGTCCCTCCACTGTTACCAGCACACGTGGGAGTCCAGGCTTGAACATGCCCGCCTGTGCCATCTGAGCAGAGCTCAGAGGAGGCTGTGCCAAGGTAGGGTCCAGGTGAGATGTTGGAAGGGGAAGGGGCCAGAACACTAGGCAAGGGGGGAAGGCATGTTCCAGGCTTCCGACAGGTCCCAGGCAGAGGAGCAAGAACAGGAGAGAGCCAGGAGGCATTTCTGCTGTGTCCATAGCAGGGCTAGGTCTGGGGTGGTGAGGGGTCTCTACAGCAAGAAGGGATGGCATCAGGGGAATGAAAGGAGACTCGGGAATAGACCATTAGGTGGCCTCCGTGAAACCATGGGTATAGTAAGTGAAAGAACTTGGATGGCTCGGCGCCTGTGGCTCAAGTGGCTAAGGCGCCAGCCACGTACACCTGAGCTGGCAGGTTCGAATCCAGCCCGGGCCCGCCAAACAACAATGACAGCTACAACCAAAAAATGGCCGGGCGTTGTGGCAGGCGCCTGTAGTCCCACTGCTTGGGAGGTGGAGGCAAGAGACTCGCTTGAGCCCAGGAATTGGAGGTTGCTGTGAGCTGTGATGCCACGGCACTCTGTCCAGGGTGACAGCTTGAGGCTCTGTGTCAAAAAAAAAAAAAAAGAACTTGGAGAGGACTGGGCCCTTCAGTGAGGCAGAGCTGACCCTGACAGTCACACCTCACACACCTGGGGGACCTACCGGAAATACAGAGAGTGTGCCCGCAACAGCAGCCACAGAGCCGTATGGCCGACAGACTCCAGGCAGCAACTGCTCCCTGGTGTAGGCCTGGGCTGGGGCCTCCTTCCATTTCAGCCTGCCTGAGGGAAGGGCAGCCTGGGCTCCAGGAATGGTGGGGGCCCCGGTTTACCAGATACCTGCCGCACTGGTGGCTGGTACCCTCCCTGTGGGGCAGACAGCGCCAACTTGGGCACAGGGGTTTCTTGTTGTCCACAATGTCAAGCTCACCAAGGCCCCACTAGGGTGAGGCGAGAGAGACATTCACCTTCATGCAGAATTTAGGGGAGTATTAAAACCCTCAGCAATCCAGATAAAAATATTAAAACAAAAGTTAACACTAAGTCCAAGAAACAAAATATCAGAATTCTTTTTTTTTTTTTTTTTTTTTAGAGACCGTCTCACTTTACCGCCCTCAGTAGAGTACCATGGTGTCACAGCTCACAGCAACCTTCAGCTCCTGGGCCCAGGCGATTCTCTTGCCTCAGCTTCCCTAGTAGCTGGGACCATAGGTGCCCACCACAATATCCGGCTATTTTTTTTGTTGCAGTTCGGCTGGGGCCGGGTTTGAACTCACCACCCTCGGTATATGGGGCCGGCACCCTACCCACTGAGACACAGGCACCACCCTATATCAGAATTCTTAAAGACAGGATTGCTGGGCCTTGCCATATTACAGCCTGAGGCAAAAGGAAACATCAGTAATACAGATACTCTTTATTTAAATTTCTGAAGTGGACTTATGGGTTGGCACTAATTTTGATTTTTAAAAAATACACAATTAAAATATGTATCCTATGATTTTTTTTGTTGGCCCCTTAAGCTTTGTGCCAAGGTGGGTGCCTCACCGGCCCCCCCATCTTGTCCCAGGACTCACAGATGACTCTGAAGGTGAAGCTCCAGAAAATCCAGAGAGTGGCACAAAGCCAGGTGTCCAAGGAGGAGGGGAATGTGCCCTTTGGCCTGGCCTTTCCCCATGATGTTCAGAGCTGCGGTTGGCAGCAGTTAAGAAGGCCCTGGAGTCACCCAGGCCTGTGTTCAAATCATGGCTCTGTCCCTTCTTGCTGACCGTGGGCACACTGCTTATCCTCTAAGAGACTCGGTGTCCAGCATGTGGCAGGAGGCCACAGCATCAGCTTCCCAACCTTGGGGTGAGTGTCACACGGGACAACAGGTATAAACTGTGGACCCCAGAGCCAGGAATACGGGGGTGTCATTTGAGCCATGAGTGCTACTGTGATTAATGTGGTGGTGGGGAT
This sequence comes from Perodicticus potto, assembly GCA_963574655.1. Lineage (NCBI taxonomy): Eukaryota > Metazoa > Chordata > Mammalia > Primates > Lorisidae > Perodicticus > Perodicticus potto. The sequence continues at coordinate 13,651 of CAUYRH010048651.1, read as the reverse complement.
GCCACAGCAGGCTTGGTGTGTGCCTCAAAAGGAGCAGGGGCTGCTAAGGGCTTGGACTGGAGGAGGGGAGGTTTGAACCTAGTCTTGAAGGTGGAGCAGGTGGGTCGAGGTCCTGGGCTAAAGGTTGGGGAGCAGGAATGTGAAAATATTGTGAGCAGGCACAGAAGAGGACAGTGGATAGGGTCAGGTCGAGGGACCCCAGGTAGGAGGCTATGTGTCTGGAAGACTCGCTGAAGGCTTCTCAACTGGAGGGTAGAAAGCGCTTCATGTACTCATTCACTCATTCAATCATTCATTCTGCAGGCCAGGCCCTATCAGGTGTTGGGCTGTCCAGCAGTGGACAGAATAGACCAGATTCCCCACCCTAGAGGCAAATAATACCCACAGCGAAATACATAGTACTTCCGATTAGGACAGAAGGCAGGGAAGTGGTGGGGACCTTGGGGAAGAGGGCCACTGCAGGAGGAGGCTAGGTACAGGCAAACTGAACAATATGCCAGCCCTCAATGAGATTCTGGCCTGAAGAAGGGTGTTCACTCCAATGCTTGAGAATGGCAGGTCACTGATAGGGCTCTGGACATGCGATATCTTAAGTCCTCGACCACAGCCCTAGAATGAAGTACCATCATTTCCCCACATGACAGATAAGGAAACGGAGGCTAGATAAAGAAGTGCATAAGCCAGGACTTCTTGCTAAGCTAGACCGGGCTCTTGGATACATGCCTTCTCCCTTCCCTCTCTAAGTGACAGCCTTTAAAGACAAAACACACCAGACATCAGACTGATTGTTGGGGCGAGGCGGAGGAGAACACCAAAGGCCTGAAATGCTGCCAACCTCTCCTTAGCTCCATCCACTAGCTGGACCCCAGGGTCCCTGGGCCCCACTTCTACTCCCACTAGACCTTTCATGTTCCCCATCCCAAAGCAATGAGTACGGCTGTCTTTTGTGTGCCCGGCTCCCTGCCCCTCTCCTGGGGTTTCCTGGGGCTGCCAAGTCCTCCAGGGATACAGTGCTACTTTGGCTGGTGGCCCCAAGAGTCCCTGAGAGCAAAACTGACTTCGTTCTTGATCCTAGCAACTTGTGACATGCGCACCAGGAATGTCATGAGAGGAGCTGTAATAAGCTATCCAAAGTGATCCTCCCTTGAACCAGAGCCACTGCAGCCAAATTAGTGTAGATGAAAGGCACAGGGCGCAGGCACTTCTCAATCTGGGGGAGGAGGCAGGAAAAAAATGATTATCCAATAGGTTTTAGGCTTTAATTGATTTGTATTTTTCCAGGCTGCTAAAGAAGATTAAATCATGGTATGAAAAGCGCCTAGGGCTTAAAATAAATGAGGAGAAAGGCAAGTCATTTCAGAAATGTCCAGGAAGCAAACTGAACCTCTCCGGTGCAAATTGTGGGCTTAGTTGTTGTGTTCTTTGCGCAGGGGGAGGCAGCTTCCTTTTCTTCCACAGCTATCTTTACAGATGGGATTGACAAGCCTACCAAGGTGTGCACACTTTGAGGAAGTGGTTTGGGGGGAAGAGCCAACACCATTGGAAGGTATGTCTCTGGGCTGCTGGCTGCTGTCAGGATGCCTAGTTCAAGCCCTGACTCTGCCTTTGATTTAACCAGAGACCTTGAACCAAGATTTTTCCCCTTCCTGGGACTCGGTTTATCCATCTGTAAAACGAGGGAGTTTACATTAGAGGCTCTTCTGATCCCAATACTCTTAAGAGGCTCAGAAAGGCCCAGCAAGGGGCCCCAAAGGCACCAGCCAATTGCTCTTTCTCATCCATATAACGGGAATGGAGATGCCTGTCTCACAGGGTTGCTTCAAGGATTAAATAAGCCCATGCGTCCTCATGTGCTTAGGCACGCCAGTTGCTAAGAGGTTCAAGACAGGAGCCAGCAAGACCCTTCTAGCAGGGGACTCTAGTGGGGGGGCGGACAGTCCCCACTTCACAGGGGACCAACGGGAGGCACAGGACAAGTCAATAGCTTGTCCTGCTCGGACTGCGCCTGGAGTTGAATTTGGGACTGTATGAGTGTGCCCTACTCCCGGCTCCGTAACGCAGTTTTGTGGAAAGCACAATGTTGGCGTTCACTTCACGGTGGCTCCTATTACTATGTCGTGCACTCCTAGTTCGGTGCTGCGACCAACACCAGGCCACCCCCTTCCACGCGGAACGAACACGACCCACAGACTCCCGTCCCCGTGGCGTCTCACCCCTACCCCTCCAGGGACGGCCGCCCGCGCAGCCCCTTCCCTCCTCCGCCCCCTCCACCTTTCTCTCCCCGCGCCGTTTCCGCGCCCCGGGGGTTTGGCTGGGCGCGCGTCGGCCCTCTTTACCCCAGCTGGTCGGGAGCGTCTCGGCTTCACAGAGTACCCAGAAGCTGGGGTGACGCGTGGGAACCTGGCGCCGCGAGGAGGTGGGGAGGCCCTGTCCAAGACTTGGGAGGTGGGGTGCGGGCGAGGGGGAGGGGCCGCGGCCCGATTGTTACCGCCGGGGCCATAGCAATCGGTCACGTGGTCGCGCTGCCCCACCCGAGCGGGGGGCGGGGCCTGCCGGGCCCGGATGCTGTGCACCTGTTCCACGACCTTCATTTTAAAGAGGGGGAAACTGAGGCCCATGAAACTAATACGGCCGGGGTCAGAGCGCAGTGACTGAACCAGAGGCAGGCTCCGCACCCCACCCCTCCGACTTGCCCCTCCACGGTGTTATAGGGGTCTCCGCACTGAGGGAGGCCTCGCGGGGCGCATCCCCGATCCCACAGCGCCCAGCTGGAAGCGACCTGAGGGTGCACTCCGCTAAGGTGCACCGACAGGAAGAGCGAAGCGTGGGGAGAGGAAAGGACTTCCCCAAGCTGCGGAGGGGGTCTGCAGAGGAGGTCAGGGAAGGGGCGAGCGCGCCCGAGGCTGGGACCGGGCCGAGGGGTGGGGCCTGCGGAGAGGGGCGGGGTCTGCATAGAGTCGGGCGGGGCCTGCAGACACTGTGAGCCCGGGGGCGGGGCCTGTGAACTTGTCGGTCGGAGAGGCGCCCGATGATGACGCAACCGCCCGGCGGCCCTAGCGACCCGGTTACTAGGGAGTGGCGCACGGTGGCTGCGACATGGACGCGACCACCGCCCCGCACCTCATCCCCGCGGAAATGCCTCAGTACGGGGAGGCGAACCACATCTTCGAGTTGATGCAGGTGATCCGGGCCTCCCTGCCCTGTCACGACGCAGGCGGCGGGGAAATCTCTGTGGTGATGTCGGGTGCGCGACGAGGACCTGCAGCTGGGGGGGCCGAATCGCAAACCCACAAGGCAGCCCCCTTTGGGTGTCTGATAGCTTCGTATCGCACTGACCCGAGGGCGCCCTAGAGCTGAAGAGGACCCCTGGCCCTGCCCGGGTTTGTCTCGAGCGGAGCCTGGTGGGAGGAAAGGGCGCAGGCCGCTCGGGCCAGGCTTTAGTCTGTCTCTGCCGCCAGGTGACCTTAGGGTCTGCAACAGGGCCCTTGTCTCGGTTGCTCCACCTGGAAAATGCTGCGTTGCAAAAGGTGATCTTCAAGGCGCTCTTCCCGCTCTAGCAATTCTGAGTCTGTGGAACTGTGTGGGGAAGCCTCTCATTACCGATTTGGGAGTTAAAGGGGGCATCCCCATCCTCTGAGACAGTCGCCTCCAGGGGCAGCGGCATCTCCCACCCTGACCCCTTCTTGGGGCCAGGTGTCCCAGGCTCTCATCTTGGGTTCCAGGCCTGTCTGGGCCGCCACCTCACAGAGTGACCTTAGGCAAAAGCCTCGCTTGTGCCCGTTTTCCCTGTGCAGCCAGTGCAGCAGGTAAAGACTTCTGGGAGCTAGATTGGAAGAACTCTGTCACTCAAAGGTTCTGAGGACCAAAGGGAAGCTGGAGCTCAGATTCCAGAACATTTGTCCCTTACTGGGGCTACATACACCCCATCCCCAGGGACTCAGCGTGTTTATGCCTCTGGTCATGTAAGCCTGTAACTTCCATACTAGAGAGCTGAGCTCAGGCTACAAAACTTAAGTCCATCCTTCTAGCAAATATATGCTTCCTTTGGAAAATGTTAACTTAGAGAAGGCGAGTTTCCTAAAACTGCTTGAGTGTCCAATCACAAGTAAAATAGCTAGCTGGGTTACAAGTTGTTGGTAGTGGGTAGAATGGTGGAGCTCCTGGGGTCCTGTGTCTGCTCTAGACACCTGGAGTGTCTTCAATAGTAGTTGTCTAGGGAGCTGCTCAAGAAAACTTTTAGTCCAGTATTTCCAGTCCTTAGTGATTTGTGTATTCCCTCCTTGGTTTTGACCTTTTCCATGTTTTATGCTTTTTAGCATAAAGGTCTTGCTCTTTTGCCCCACTAGAGTGCTGTGGCGTCATCTTCACTCACTGCAGCCTCTAACTCCTGGGCTCAAGCGATCCTCCTGCCTCAGCTTCTCAAAGTTCTGGGATTAAAGACATGATCCACCATGCGTGGCCTATTTTTTACTTTAAAATGATTTTAGACTCACAGAAAGTTAAAAAAAATAGTATAGATTTCTGGTCTGCCCTTCCTCCAGGCTCCATCAATAATTACGTCTAACATAACGTAGTACTTGGTTAAAACCAGGAGACTAATGCTACACTATGTTTACCTGAGCTGCAGGCCTTATTTGGATTCCATCCATTTTTATCTGCACGTCTTTGTTTGTTGTGTGTACATAGGAAATTTTATCACGGGTATAGATCACATACATGGCCACATTTTTATTATAATCATTTCTTGAATTTGACTCACTTTTAAAAAAATTAACTACTTTGCTTCATCCTAAGAAATAGCTTTGAAATTATATGTTTGATGTGCTTATTTTTTTCTAATACACATTAAATATGCAACTATTTAAAAATAAAATGAAAAAGGCTCGGCACCTGTGGCTCAACGGGCTAAGGCACCAGCCACGTACACCTGAGCTGGCAGGTTCGAATCCAGCCCGGGCCCACCAAACAACAATGACGGCTGCAACCAAAAAATGGCCGGGCGTTGTGGCGGGTGCCTGGGGTCCCAGCGACTTGGGAGGCAGAGGCAGGAGACTCGCTTGAGCCCGGGAATTGGAGGTTGCTGTGAGCTGTGATGCCACGGCACTCTATCCAGGGTGACAGCGTGAGGCTCTGTCTCAAAATAAATAAATAAATAAAATGAAAAATATTCATGTGTAAACCATCTAGAATCATCTCTCATCATCACATGCATTCAGTCCAACTGTGCCATTGAATATGTGTGGAAGGTAAGGCCCAGAGAGGGAAGGGATTTGCTGGTGAGATATAGCTGGACGTAGAACCAGAACATCTCCCAGTTCAGTGGTCTTTTTACTGACCCACACTCCATCTACCCGCAAAGGGTGAAAGCCCTTCACTGCTTGTCCCTAGGGCAGAAAGATCCCCCTTGCTGCTGCAGCCTAGATCCTGTCAGCTCTCAGATCTTTTCTGTGCCATTTGTTCTGTGACCCTACAAGCTGCTTCCCTTGATATGTTTCCTAAGTGGGATTAAGTGACGAGAATTATCCCAAGACTATTTAGATACTGGCTGCTAAATATTTTGTCCCATACTGAGGGACAGGTAATAGTGATGGCCACATAACCCCAGCAGACATCTGCACTGAGTATCTGCCATGATTGTGCCAGGCACTGGGGTGCCAGAGTGGGAGACAATGAAGCCAGCAGAGCCCATGGCCACTGGTGGCTGGTGGCCGATGGGCAGGGACAAGTGAGGCAAGGAATGGGGACCAAGGGGGCAGGAACATCCAACAGATTTACCTGGTATGTGTGCTCAGGAAGGAATGTTCCTGGTGGGATCTGAGAACTGAAAAGTCAACCAGGACAAGAATGAGGGAGAAGCGTTCTGAGCTGGGGCACAGCATTCACTAAGGGCTTGAGGGGGAATGGCAGTGCCTGAGACAAACTGGGGGAAGTCTTGTAGGGGAAGCACAGAGGGACCCATGGGAGAGGGCCCTGGGACTGCCAGCTCTACCTCCCTGTAGGTGCCGCCTCCCCAGTAGCACCCACCCTCATGTCTCTGCTCATGGGGACCCAAGCAGATGCCAGCTGGGGCAAGGACTGGGTCCCAGGTTGAAGCCACATTTGGTAGGGTACAGGGAGAAAATGCCTCACAGCTGGTATCCATGGCGAGCAGGGTGTTCCTACAGGTGCTGACTGCCTCATCTGCCCTATGCCCACAGAACATGCTGGAACAACTACTGATTCACCGGCCCGAGGACCCCCTCCCCTTCATGATCAAGCACTTGCATCGTAATAACGATAATGGTGAGCACTGGGTGCACCTCCTTCCTGCCTCCTCTTCCTCCTCAAGAGACCCTACCCTGCCCTGGGCACAGGTGAGAACTCTGTCCCTCCTGTGCCCAAGGGAGCTCACAAGGGGTGGGGGGAAGGTTTTGGCAACTTGCAGTGGTGGTTAATTTAACAATTCCTTAATTTTTTTTGGAGCACAACTAATAAAAATTCTGTTGCCAACTTATTAAAATGAAAACCTCGGAACGGCCCGTGGAATAAATTATTAATGCCTTCTCCTGCCCTTGCTGATGTTGCCTATTGGGTTTAAGCTCTCTGATCCCTCCACTGGTCAGGTGTAAATTTGGTTTCTGGCCTGCCTAGACAGGAAGCACTTGGGCTTTTCCAATGGTCTCATTACCAGTGCGTTAATGAGTTTCAGAGCTCGCCGAACCTTTGCAGACGACGAATGGGGGTCGGCCAGACCCAAGGCCAGAATGCAGAACTGAGTGGGGGGGGCTCACACTAGGAAGGCCTCTCACCCCATTCCACAGTAATTTGCCAAGTGAGCCCTGTTGTGTGAGAGCTGTCAGGGAGAACTGGTGTCCTGGGGCTTTTATGTTTCTTTCATTGGAGCATTACCCACTTTGAAGGAGCTACCAGAAAACTAGTGAAATTAGACAGAGGCCTGAAACGCCCTGCAATGGGGTTCAGAACGCTCAAGGTAAGAAATGTTACCAAGTAGTTTTTTAAAAAAAGGTTAGAGAGAGGAGGCTCCAAACCCCAGGTACTCTAGGCACACTGGCCTTTTCCACGTGTGGGACACACAGGTCCTGATGCAGTTCCAGGCTTGGCTGCAGAAAACAGAGTGAGGGGCTTCTTAGGTCCTGCCACCAAAGCAGGCAGGTTCAAAGGCAGCAAAGGGCCAAGAAGGAGCCCCTAGTTACACACAAGCAGGCGATTCTCTGGGTCTCCCCGCATTCAGCTGACATTGACTGAGAGCCCATACACCCAGGTGGAGATAGAGCAGTGCCGGGTGGGCAGAAGCACCCTTTCCTGAGCTGTCCCACTTGCATCCTCCCCAGCCCATATCCAGGTTCAGTTCTCAGACACCTCCTTCCTCTGTGTGGCTGTTTATTACATGGACGCTTGCAGATTCATCTGCTCTGTGCGGGGAGGGAGGGTTAAGACCACCCTTTTCTCCTGGCCGTGCCTTAGGCTGCAGACCCAGGCTCTCCCAGGCCTCCCTGATTCCAGCTCCATTTGCCAGGGGAAGGACTTCTGCACCTCCCCTTGTCATAGAATGAGGCTGAGCAGGCTGCTGGGCACTCAGGTGTTGCTGGTCTGTGTTACCCCAGGGCTGGCAGCATCTCTGCCCACACCCAACTCTCATGCTGCCACCGCCAAAGAAATAACAGGAAGCAAAGTAGAAATGAGACAGAAGCGAGGTGAGGAGGACCAGAAGCAGCCGCTCCAGAGCCCCTGTCCTGCCACCCTTCAGTGTCAGGGACCCTTCCATTCACTGGTCATGGATTCGTTCTCCTCTTCAAATGTGAGGAGATGGTGAGAGATCATTGCTTTTCTGGCCTCAATTTCCTCATTGGTAAAATGGGCTCATAAGTGAGATTGAGGTCCCGAAGCTCTGGCCTGGTCAGTGGTGGCCACTGACAGCTCAGGGCACGGTACGTCCTGATGCTCCCACAAGTGGGGTCCGTCAGGGTGTGAGATGTTGAATTTACACTTGTGCAAAGCCTAATGAGACTTTTTAAATTAAAAATTGTGCTTTATGATTCAACCATTTGAATCCTGATAAATTGGGGTGCATTAACACTTTCTACCTTTGGTTTGAAAACCCTGTGTATGTTCCATGCTCTATGTTCTTAAACCACTAAGCTCAAGGCTCAGCTAGTCCCCCCGTCTAGAAATTCAAGAGCCTGAAGTTTAAAGCAGAGTCTATCTTCGCTTTATGTTTTTCATTGGTTTTTTTGTTTATTTTTTTGTTTTGAGACAGAGTCTCACCCTGTTGCCCTGGGTAGAGTGCTGTGGCATCATAGCTCACAGTAGCATCAAACTCTTGGGCTGAAGCGATTCTCTTGCCTTACCCTCCCAAGTAGTTGGGACTACAGGTGCCCACCAAAATGCCGGGATAATTTTTGTATTTTTATGTTTTTATTTTTCTTTATTTATTTGAGACAGAGTCTTACTATGTTGCACTTGGTACAGTGCCGTGGCGTTACAACTCATAGCAACCTCAAACTCTTGGGCTTAAGCGATTCTCCTACCTCAGCCTCCAGAGTAGCTGGGACTACAGATGCCCGCCACAACACCCGGCTATTTTTCTTTTTTTTTTTCGTTGTTGTTGTTTGGCAGGCCCGGGCCAGGTTCGAACCCACCAACCTCAGCATATGTGGCCGGAGCCCTAGCTGCTAAGCTCTAGGCGCCAAGCAAGTTTTTCTATTTTTAGTATAGAAGAGGTCTCCTTCTTGCTCTGGCTGGTCTCCAACGAACTCCTGAGCTCAAGTGATCCTCCCACCTTGGACTCCCAGAGTGCTGGGATTATGCTTGCACGTCGCATAGGAAGTGCTTGCTTCAGTGTGCAGGTGTAATTTTCAGTGTCAGGTATCCACTGCATCAGGATTTATGTTTAAACATCCTCTCTATGGTGCGGATGCAGCACAGCTGATGCTGCTGGACAGCCACCTCTGCCACTGCCTTCCTCCCTTGGTCACCTGCTAGTGCCCCTTTCCATTCGTTCACAGGGCCTTTACTGCTTTCTCCACGTCACCCCTGCTTCATTGCTCTTAAGCAGGGCCAAAGAAGCCAGACCTGTCTTGTTTACCTGCTCGCTGAGTGCTGGCCTCCTGTCTGTCCTCCTGCACAGCTGGAGTCAAGTTTTTTGGCCCAGGTGCTCTCAGGGAGGAGAGTCATGGATCCCAGTAACCCTGGTTTCCCACAGCCCTCCACCCTCACTCCCAGGCCTTTTGCTGGCAGCTTTTATGCATGTTGGAACATGTTTGTCCTTGGCTCAAGTCCCAACCACTTAAATGAAAAAAAGAGAGGGACGTTTGTGGTTTTCCCTCCCCTTGAACAAGCCTCCCCAGACACAGAAAGCAAAACAAGCAGGAGGAGGGGAGGCAGGGAGACAACCTTGCTTTTGTGGCTGTTCTAGGAGTGGGGAGAAGCCCAGTCCTGATAGGTTCTGGAGGAGAGTCCAGGAGACTAGCAAAGGTCCCATGCAATCTGAGGGGTGTCACTCCCCCGGGCTGGATCAGCTCATTGTGCCGCCTTCCAGTTACACAGCGGACTGTGTTAACGGGAGCCAGGACCTCGACCCTTCCTCTCACCAGGCACAGGGTTAACCACGACACGTGGCAACATGGCGGGTGACTGGTGTGGAGGGAGAGAAGGCTCCGGCTCGTCCTGGTGAGTGTGCACTTGAGGAGCTGCACACGGGGGCTGGCAGCCCCTTCACTGAGAGAAAAGCAGATTTAGTACAAAGTGAGCATTTACAGTAGCCCTGGGCAATATTAAAGCAGGCGATGGTGTATATAATGGTATGTTTCGTTTTTCATCAAACGTTTGTCCAAGAAAGCTGTGTATTAGAGCTCCAATACCTAAGGGTTTTCTTGTGAATTTTAAATCATGCTCCTAGTTAAACCTCAAAAGGATCTGTGGATGGAAAGGTTTTTTGATTTCCTTTGAAGTGGTTGGAAGAAGTTGATTACTCTTGGCAGTCAAGCAGCCTTTTATGACACTGTTTATAAATAATTACTCATGAGCAGTGCTGGAGTTTCAAGGTGTTAGATTTTAAGAAACTGAAATTAATCGCATAAATGTGTGCGAGAAATTAGGTGGGGAGAAGGCTGTGGATGTTCCCCTTTTAAGGTCTTTTTATAGATGTGTACAATTTGGGTGCCACTTACAGGAACCTGGAAGGGGAGGGTTTTCCCTGCAGCAGCATTCCAACCTGGTAACTTTGTCAAGATGAACGCGTGACTGGGGAATGACACTCCTTCCCCAAATGCCGTTGTCGAGCCACCTCTCCTTTCATGGGTTGGCAAATCCTGAGCCCTGTTGGATCTGGCCCACCTCCCAAGGAACTTCAGTGGGGCCTGCGGTCAGAGTCCTGGAGAGGCAGCATGCGATGGGCACGTGAGTGGACCCAGGGTCCCCACTGCTCCCTTATGCCACTGTGGCCCAGCGCTGCCCCCATGGTCTGAGCAAGCCACATCCTCTGCCCTGATGCCTCTCCACCCTGACCACTTTCACTACTGTCTCCCAAGACCTGTGACACCCCAGCTCCAGTCTCATCTGATCATGTGGCCCCAAAATCAGGTGTCCCCAAAACCACCTCATTCCCAGGCTTGTCCTTCAACGTATTCTCACATGTGTGGCTTCTCTCCCCCAGGAGAGGGCCCTGGGAGGCTTTACCCCAGGTTCAGGCCCAGCACAGAGAATTGGCCCCTGAATCCGGCCCTGGTTCCCACCTCAGAAGCTAAAAATGCCTTCCAAGCTTCCATGACACCAAGGCCTGTGACCTGAGCTTCACGGGTTAGGTGGCCCCAGACTCTGGATTGCGTGTGGGAGGTGGTTTCCCAGTGGCCCCACAGGCCTGGTTCCTGGGTGTTGGTGGCATCTTGACTGGTGGCAGCCCCGTGGCCCACATATGTCAGCAGCCTCATAGGTGCAGGCAGTAGGGTCTGGTGCCCCCCAGAACATTTATTGGCCTTACGTAGGGGGGTTCTTCCTGGTGAAGTAGCCCCGGGCCTGGGTCCTCAGCCTGTGCAGGAGTCTGGCCTGTGCCTCGGCCGCATCTGATTCCTGCTGTTTGTACCTGAAAACACTGACTGACAGGGAGCCTGTTGTGAGGCAGTGGAACAGTGGTGACGAAGGTGACAAACAGTGATCAAAGAATGAGATGGGGACAGCTGAAGAGGCTGCCCTTGAAGGCCACACTGTGTGACTCCTCACAGTTCCATCTGCTGTGGGGGACAGCAGGGGAGGATAAGACTGGGTCCCTGTCCTCGAGGAGCTTGCCGTTCTGTGGGGACAGCAGAGGGATGAAACTCACTGAGTGGAAGGCGAGCAACAGCAAAGCCGCTGGGCGTGAGCCTCCAAGGAGGAGGGAAGCAGGGCACCCGGGGTGGGGTGGTTGGTGGGGTGAGGAGGAGGACCCTGCTGGTGGGGGAATGATGAGTGCCAAGGTGGGAATGTGGAAGGAACATGCCCAGGAAGAATAAGAAAGTCCAAGGCTTCTTAGCTTAAAGGAGAAGATTGTTCAGGGGTCCCAGGTAATTCTCTGCATCCCAACCAGAGGAGGCTCTGGAGGAAAAGCCTATCAGGATGACCAGGACGCCTCTCAGGCTTCTGCGGAGATCACGCCCCTTGGGGTTCAAGGGGGATATAAAGGGATACAGAGATCTTTGGGCAGAAGAATATTGGGAGCTGTGTCCACTATTTGTGATAGGCAGGTAACACCCAGCTGGCACCTGACTTGGAGAGAAGTGTCTGAAATGGTTTGCTGAGCTGGAGCAGCGTAGTATCTCCAGCCCCTCCAGTCACGGGGCTGCATGAGGCCTCCCTGCCTCTAGCACCCCTTGGTCCATGTTACCAGCACCAGATGCAAATTACCTACATTTCAGGGGGCTGTTGGGCCAGATTTGTAAATGTACAGAAATGGCATTCTAGAGCAATCAGTTAGGGACGCAGCCCAGAAAGCCTGCTGTGTGTGTCCATCTTGCCTTTGAGGAGAAGGCAGTTCCCTTGCCAGGACTGGGGCACAGAGGACACCGGACTCACTTTTACTTGCCGTCCAGTACAGTGGCCTCGCTCATGTGTCCCCGGGAACCATGGCCATGCTGCTTTCCTTGCCAAGGTATTTGTGAAGTGAATCAATAAATGATCTTGGACTCCTCCACATTTTCCCTGGAAAGGAGAAGGGAATGAATTTGGGCAAAGATCTATTTAAAGCAAAGCTGGCTAGGTGTAGATGTGCTGACCATAAAGTCGCTGGCCAAAAGGACACTCTCTAATTCCTTCTCTGTGTCCAGCCCCAAACTAAAACGTAATGCCCCTCCCTCCTGAGAGGAGGGATGGACTCTATACGTAGACACTGAGGCTTGCTTGAGTTGGAGAGAACATCTGTTCATTGTCCCTGTGGGTTAGGGGCCAGGGTGAGGTTACTTGCTCTCCTCAAGTAGGGGGACAGAAGCAGAAGGATCCAGGTGGCGTTGCGGGAGGCAGTCATCGTAGCTTTCCGTCTGGACGCCCCACCTGCTCCCTTTGCTTCGGCTCAAGTGCACATGCCTTCCAGTGCCCTGCCCGGTGGTCATCTCTCTTTCCTGTCTGCCGGCATCGGCATCTACCCGATTGTCTGACAGCTGCTGTAGGAACTCAGGCCTCCAAACCACAACAGCTGCCAGTGTTTTCCATTTGCATAGAAATGTCCATATTTGAAAAGAAAGACTTTCCTTTCTTGGGATTTATAAATCTGGCCTATGTACTCCAGGCTTTTCCCATTATTTCCCTCTGTAAAATGACGGGAATACAATTTGCCCAATAAAAAGGTATAAACATAAAAAAAAGCTTCAAGGGTCAATTTACATAAAATACAGCTTTATTTGAGAGAGCATCTCTGAGACAAAGTCCCTGTTTAAAATGCTTTATGGTGTTTGAAATCCCATTTGTTCTCGATACTTATTAGTTTGGCAAACAAGTTACTGTGTCCAGGTCCCCTTGGAGCTAGAAGAATAAACCATCTCGGTGATCACTTACCTCTCTAAACACAGAATGGATTCTATGGCAAGAGCATCTCTGAGCCATCGGGTTACAAATGGCTGTGTCACTGGCGGAAAATGAAATCTGGGGAGGAGAGAAATAAGTGTACCCAGAGTATAGCACGCAGGGAAAGCTGCTTTGTCATGCTGAGTGGTGACTTTCAAATCTTTTTATTCTACAGTGCCGAAGGTCATAATATTAGGTCCACCGGCCTCGGGGAAAACAACTATAGTAAGTGTATCATATTAAATGTTGTATTACTGTCCTGTCTCATTTACCCTCCGAGCTAGAGCGAGGCGGCCCCTCAGTGGCGCTGCAGCATAACGGAGCCTTTCTTCTGCTTTTGTCTTCTCCTTATTTTCTTCTCACAAAAGGAAGGTGTAAGTTTATAGGAGAGAGCCTAGAAAATAGAAAAAAACCAAAATGTAATTCTCCAACCATCCAGAGATAAACACTGCTTTAACATTTTTGCTAAAGAACCTTCCAGGGTTTTCTGTGCCTACATGTCTGCTATCTTTGAGCACCTAGGTTAATTATACCCTTGGGTAGATTCTGGAAGTGGGAGTGCTGGGCCAAGCAGCACATGCATTCCAGAGACTTTGGTAAAATTCTCTCTTAAAATTTGAAT
>CAUYRH010048650.1:0-17052 GCA_963574655.1 Perodicticus potto | reverse complement strand
CTGGGCGCCCAAGGCTCAGTGGTTAGGGGGACTGTGCAGTGCTGCTCAACATCTGGAAGGGGGCTGGGCGCCCATGCTAAGTAGTTAGGGGGACAGTGCAGCGCAGCTCAACATCGGGAATGGGGCTTGGCGCCCCTGGCTCAGTGGTTAGGGGGACTGTGCAGTGCTGCTCAACAACTGGCAGGGGGGCTGTGCGCCCATGGCTCAGTGGTTAGGGGGACTGTGCAGTGCTGCTCAACATCTGGAAGGGGGCTGGGTGCCCATGGCTCAGTGGTTAAGGCACCGGCCACATGCTCTGTGGTTGGTGGGTTCAAACTCCACCAAGTCCTTCTCAACAAAAACAAACAAACAACAACAACAACAAAAATAGCCAAGCATTGCGGGGTTACCTGTAGTCCCAGCTACCAGGGAGGCTGAGGCAAGGGAATCGCTTGAGTCCAAGAGTTTTGAGGTTGCTGTGAGCTATGACTTCAAGGCACTCTACTGAGGATAACAAGGGGAGACTCTGTCTCAATAAAATATATATATGGAATGGGTTTCAACTCTGAAGACTTAAAGTAACAAAAGGATAATGCAAGTAAATGAAAACCACCAAGGAGAAAAAAGGAAGAAAATGCAGATAGCTAAATGCAAAAACCCTCCTCCTTAGTATCTTTCTGAGAACTAAAAGAAGAAGAAGAAGAAGCCCGTAGCCCTAGTAGTTAGTGAGGCAGAGGTGGGAGGACTGCTTAAAGCCAAAGCTGTAGGTCAGCCTGGACAACACAGGCAGACTTCCACAAAAATACATTGTTTTACCAAGACCTAACTGCTATAGCCTGGGCAATGGAATAAGACTCTGTCTCTAAAAAAAAATAAAAATAAAAAAATTTTAAAATAACATATTCAAGGCTCAGCACCTGTAGCTCAAGTGGCTAAGGCGCCAGCCACATACACCAGAACTGGTGGGTTCGAATCCAGCCCAGGCCTGCCAAGCAACAATGACAACTACAACCAAAAAATAACCGGGCGTTGTGGCAGGTGCCTGTAGTCCCAGCTACTTGGGAGGCTGAAGCAAGAGAACCGCTTAAGCCCAGGAGTTGGAGGTTGCTGTGAGCTATGATGCCACGATACTCTACCAAGGGCAATAACTTGAGGCTTTGTCTAAAATAACATATTCATTAGCCTAGCAGGATTTCACCTGTACAATTTGATGAAGCATTTACTAATAAATGATAAAAAGAAATGTTTTGAGTTGTCATCGCATGTATCTTATTCATGCTTATAACAGTTCAACTTATAAATGCTCAAAAACAATAAGCATACCATAAAGGCATTTTCTCTGCATCCAGCAGCAACTGTTTGCTCATACTTTAGGAAAAGAGCTACTAAAAGAAAGATTCCCCGCCCTGAAATACTTCAGAAGCAGCTCTGGCAGAGCCACCAAATACCACAAGGAGAGTCACAAAGGCTTGAAGAGTCCCAGGTGAAAAGATACTTCAAATCTACCCCCAGAATCTACACACTATTTTTACAACTCCAAGGATGCCATTTGCCTTCCAAACATATTTACTATTTGTATCAAATTATGAGTTTATTATCTGCATTAAAATATCAGAAAGATAACTAAGAAATCCAATTTCAATTAAAATCTTACTTTGTAATACTTTTTCATTTACAGCTATAATATAGGCTGATCTTGAGAAAAACAGTATTTTCCTAGTAAATTCTTAATATTTTAAAATTTCATTCTGTAACTATAAAACACATTTATAGACCAGGTTGTTTGAGTTTTTTTGTTTTGTTTTTTGAGATGACCTCACGGAGCTGCTTAGCTGCATTCTGTTCCAGAGGCATCATCATTGCTCACTGCACCCTCAAATTCCTGGCCACCACACCTGGCTATTTTTTGAAGAGTTGGCATCTTGTTCTTGCTCAGGCTCATCTTGAATTTCTGACTTCAAGAGATCCTCCTGCCATGGCCTTACAAAGTGCTGGGATTACAGGTATGACCCACCTTGCCCAGCCCAGACAAAGGATTTTTAAATTATATTCTTCAATTACTTTTCACATGACTATTGATATTTCAATTTCATTTATTAAAGAGCTCTCCTCCAAATTTTAACAAGAAAGATATTTTCCCATTTTTAAATAAAAAAGAAAAAAATTCCACCAGCAAAAGATGCACGTATAGCCACTATGCCATTAGAAATAAAGAAGACAGGAATCATTTGGAAGATTCTTTACCATGAAATTGTTTACTTGGCATAAGTATGAAAACGCCATAAAGCTCCTGTGACAGTTTTTCTTAGTGGTACAGAAGAGGGGAGATGCCAGAAAATAAGCTCTCTCCCCGGCACTGGGAATACAACTCGCAGGGAATATAGGGGAGAGAACACAACGGGCGCATGCCAACCATCTAGTAAAGACCAATAAACAGGGCTGGGCACCAGGGGCTCACACCTATAATCCCAGAATTTTGGAAGGCCAAGGCTAAAGGATTCCTTGAGGTAAGGAGTTTGAGACCAGTCTGGGCAACATAGTAAGACCCAGTCTCTACAAAAAAATTAAAGTTAGCTGAGTGCAAGTGGCATGTACAAAGTCCTGGCTCCTCACAAAGCTGAGGCAGGAGGATCACCTGCGCCCTTCCAGGCTGTAGGGAGTTGTGGTCACACCCCTGCACTCCAGCCAGGGAAGAAATCGAGACCTTGTCATCAAGCAAGGACTGTAAACTTTCTGTGCACACTAGCCACCTCTTTATACTAGTGCCTAAAATCTTTAGAAGAGAAAATTAGAACAGAATGAGGGAAATCACTTGCACCCTCACCTCCCACCATGAAAACTCTTGAAAATGTGAATGATTTGCTAGAAAAAATTGTTTTGTTACTGAGTATGAAGTATTCAGCAGGCACTATACCAGTAGTAGGCCACAACTGGAGGGTGGAGGGCACAAGTCTTTGAAAGGGCTGCTAAGAATCGTGAAAGGCACCCATGACAGTGCTGAAGTGGGTCTCAGCAACTAGGAAAGGGGCATAGGCCGGGGAAGCCTTGGCCCCTGAGCTACAGGGCCAGGGGCGGGAGGAGAAGACCAGTCCAGCCAGAATAACAGGGACAGCACCTACAGAGGCAGGGAGCCTGGGACAAGCATAGGGTGAAAGAAATGCAAATAAAATTGTGAGCACCGTGGGGGAGGGGAGGCGTAGGAGAGGCTAGCCCCACCAGCAAAATCACATGGCAGCCTTCTGTGCCAGGGAGCTTTGCCAGCCACTTCCAGGCACTGCAGGCTCTACCTGCGAAGCACAAGCCAACCGTAGGTCAGGGTGGGCAGAAGGATTCCCACTACTTCTCCACTAAGAACCACCACGCTAGCTGGAGTGGAACAGCAGGGCAGTGACAGGAAGAATCAAGCACATGCCCCACCCAGGAAATAATGAATGTACCGATCCCTGCCCCACCGACCCTTTAAATCCCCATCCACAATAACCCACGTGTGGATTCCTTTCTGATTTCACCCCACCTGACCCAGGTGGAATAAAGACCACACTGCCCACACAGAACCGAAACTCCGCTTTCCTTTCGTTTCCCACCTCCGAATCATCTTCCATCTTTGGATCCATAACCTCAAGAGGCAGCCCCAAGGACAGCGTTTTTTCTGTCCATCCATACAGCAAAAATAGCCCCTGCCTCAAAGTACGTAAGCACAAATCTACAAAATTCCTGCTGTTTTGAATAAGTAAGCATACATTTATACACACATTTATAACTGTTATATTGACTGCAACTATTTCATACCTACACCCAAATAAGTTTGTATACTCAATGCAACATCAGAATCCTTAACTATAATTAGCCAGACAAGTTGGAACTGAGTTAAAACAACTATTAAAGAACACATCCATTTAACATGCTGGTCTCCAATTTTAAGATTCTTGAAAGCAATGACCACCTCTTACTAATTTCTGAACCCCGTCCTTCCTCCTCCCACCACCAGCACCTACAGAAGGTATCCAATAAATGGTTACTGTATTATGCAGTAACACCATGCATTTATAAAATAGCTTGGAAAAATTGGAATGAGGAAAGAGTTCATACACTGGGCTTAGGAATTTTATAAACAAGCATAATGACAGTGTTTACAAAACTTTCTGGTTTATGAAAAGCTTTCATATATCTTTGGTCATTCAAGGCCCACATTAACCCAATGGGAAAGCTTTCCTTTCCTCTCACTAGACAGAGGAAACAGAAGTTAAGAAATTAAATTATCTGCCCAAGGTCACATGGAGTTGTTCACAGACCAAGGACTCCGAAACCCAAGTCTCCTCACTCATAGGCTACTATTCTCTCCACGTTCAGTTAACTTAAAAATATATAGAGAGAAAAAAATTATTTGCTAAGCAATGTACTAACATGCTGAGAAATAAAGTGGTGAACACTCATGAAACTTACAGTCCAGAAAGTGAAAAAAAAGATCTTAAACAACAAAATAATTAGAAGTGTATAAGAATAATAGGGCATCCCTCAAGGACAAGAGGCAGCGCTGTATTTAATACCAAGAATGTTTCTTCTTTACCTTATGCTGAATCACTTCAGTCAATACACAATCCATCCATCCATTTACTATTGTTAAAGCTTCTCCTACATGGAAGGTGCTTTCAAATCACCTAGGGATCTTATTAAAATACATTCTAATCCAAGGATTGGGACCTGAAATCTTGCACTTGCATTTTTAACATGCATCTCGGTGGAACCAAAGCTCCACACTTTAAGCTGTCTAACGTAGACTTCTCCAGGATTAGTTATGTAGAGTTACTGAGCCCTTCAGTTGCTGGGGTTGCCTTCTGTCACCAGAGGACCAAGAGCAGCTTCTCTTCTGCTACATAAGATGATAGTTGTATTTCTTCCTAGAGGCTGAATGATATAAATGTCTCTAACAAGTAATCACTAAACACTGCAATACCTCACAAACATGTTACCGCTTGAGAAAAAGCTAAAATCAACAGAGCTCAATTGACACACATTTTCATTCCCAAATGTCTTGCCATTTAGAATTGTACTTTTTGCTTTAGTTTGGTTCTAACTACAATTGAGGCTCTCTACCGAGGACAACATAATAAGACTCTTGTCTCAAAAAAAAAAAAAAGAAATGTAATCTTTTCAAATTTTTAATTCTTAAGGCTGGGCACGGTGGCTCTCACCTGTAATCCCAGCACTCTGGGAGGCCAAGGCAGGTGGATCGCCTAAGCTCAGGAGTTCAAGATCAGCCTGAGCCAGAGTGAGACCCTGTCTCTAAAAACAGCCAGGTGGTGTGGTGGGTGCCTGTAGTCCCAGCTACTCAGGAGGCTGAAGCAAGAGAATTAGTTAAGCCCAAGAATTTGAGGTTGCTATGAGCTATGACACCATGGCACTCTACCAAGGCTGACAATGTGAGACTGTCTCCAAAAAAATAAATAAATAAATAATAAAATAAATTTTCAGTTCTTGTTAGTCTCAGTCTTACTCCGTGTGCGATGTCAGCCTAGCTCACAGCAACCTCAAGCTCCTGGGTTCAAGCAATCCTTCTGCCTCAGCCTCCCCTGTAGGCCAAGACTACAGGTACCACTACAACATCCAGCTAATTAATGTTCAGTTCTTAATGGTTTGCCATTTTCCAAATGAAAAACTGATATGGCTGACAAAAGACTAATTAAAGGGCTGAAGAGTCTGCCTGGTAAGACCCATTTGGAGTCTTCAAAAGTAAGTCAAGACATAAGCAGACCCCAAAATACTGTTGCACAGTCTGATGTTGACCAACTCAACATGCCAATTTTTTTTTTTTTTTTTTTGCAGTTTTGGCCAGGGCTGGGTTGAACCCGCCATCTCCTGTATATGGGGTCAGTTCCCTACTCCTTTGAGCCACATGTACTGCCCAAAAGTGTCATTTTTAAGAGCTGAAAATAAGAGAGACAACTGCATATCTGGCAGTGGGGAAAGGTGAGTTGGAACGGAACCAGGGCCATGTTAACAGACACTACAACCACAGGGAGTGTTCAGACAAAGAGCTATTGCAGAAAGTTCTAAAAACAGGGTTTCTGAAGGGCAGGAGGCCCATGTTGTGCTTATCTGTCTTCTCAGAAGATCCAAGACACCATGATACCAGTAAAGCTGCCTTAAATTGCTTTTCCCTGTTTCTCCTTAATGATTCATCATTTATACCAAGTTATACATTTACACTACTTATGCCATTACTTATTTCTACAAAGGAACATTCACATAAAAATATTCCTTCTAATGCTTAATACAGAGACGGGGAAACTTTTCATGTTCTAAAGCCACATTAATTTAGCTGTGATCAAATAAAGCTGCATTTGAGAAACTTCAATTAGATATATTTTAAAATGCACATTATTGTAATCCCAGCATTCTGTGAGGCTAAGGCGGGTGGATTGTTTGAGCTCATGAGTTTGACACCAGCCTGAACAAGAGCAAGATCCCATCTCTAAAAAATAGCTGGATCATATTGACCCCATGATTGAATTATTGTACACAGCTATGATTCAATAAAAAATAAATAAATAAAAATAAAAAATAAAATGCTATGTACTTTGCAGGTAAAAAAAAAAAAATAAAAAAAAATAAAATCGTATCCATGTAGTAGCATAAAAAAAAAAAAAAAATAGCTGGGCGTTGTGGTGGGTGCCTGTAGTCCCAGCTACCTGGGAGGCTGAGACAAGAGGATCGCTTGAGCCCAGGAGTATGAGGTTGCTGTGAGCTATCATGCCACAGCACTCCACCTGGAGCAAGAAAGACTCTGTCTCAAAAAAATAAATAAAAAATAAAATGAACATTATTTTGTAAAAATCTACTAAATATTTACTAACTGAACGCTATTTGTTAGAAATTATCTCACCTCTGCTGATTCTGTTCTTCATAAAATTTAACTACCTGTTCTTGCAGAGACAAAATGTGGGCTAGCCGCTGCCCCTGTGATACCCAGTGCACTTTGGAATGACACAGCAAATCCACACTGAGACCCTCATTGTTCAACTTCGGCATGTTAGGAGACATGTTGTATTTGCACAAATATAGTTAGTGGTACTTATAACTGGATGCAAAGTGCTTTGGCATACAGATTTTGCTAATGCAAGATACTATGAAAAGAAACGAGAGCAGCTGGGGTGGCACCTGTGGCTCTGTGGGTAGGGCGCCAGCCCCATATACCAAGGGTGGTGGGTTCAGACCCGGACCCGGACCCGGCCAGCTAAAACATCAGTGACAACTCCAACAAAAAATAGCCGGGTGTTGTGGTGGGCGCCTGTAGGTCCCAGCTACTCAGGAGGCTGAGGCAAAAGAATCTCCTAAGCCCAAGAGTTGGAGGTTGCTGTGAGCTGTGATACCACAGCACTCTACCAAGGGCAATAAAGTGAGACTCTGTCTCAAAAAAAAAAGAAAGAAAGAAAGAAATGAGAGCAGCTGGATCTGTTAATTAACAAACCTTTCATGTTTTCCTATGATGGAAGGTACACCCTCTATACATACATTCAGTTTACCAAACTCAGTCCAACTTCACAACATTTATCTTAAAAGTTGTTGAAGATATCTATTCTCTGTGTTTTCTTTCAATGGTGCCCCCCAAAAGTAACTCTTTGTAACAAAGACAATATTCTGTTATGACCCAAATGAAGTATAAAACTTGTGTGGAGTCAGTAGTATCAGTTGATTCATCCAAAGCAACTGAAAAATATACATTTTCCTTTTGACATATTGCATGAAATTTTTCTGTTAAGTTGAAGGCTAATTCACGCTGCTGATCACTTATGTTCTCTTTGAAAAAAGCAGTAGTTTGTACTTTGAAATGTTATCAAGGTCTAACCATTCCACAACTTGGAAATGCATTCTTTCACAATTTCTGAATGACTATACAACTTCCCTTTTTCCCAAACATATAAACAACTTTGTACGTGGCTTCCATGGCATTACTTGCAGGTCTTATTGCAATTATCTTTGCTTTTGCTTTTTACGGGCCTTAAGGCCACAGGTTCCCCACCCCTAACTTAATATTACAACACTACAACTACTAAACTCTTATCAAATTTCTTTTGTTTTTTTGAAACAGAGTCTCCCTCTGTCCCTGGGGCTAGAGTACAGTGGCATCACCATTCCTCACAGCAACCTCAAACTCCTGGGTTCAAGCAATCCTCCTGTCTCAGCCTCCTAAGTACTAGGACTACCAGCGCCTACTATAATACCTGGTTAATTTTTTTCTAGAGACAAGGTATCCATCTTGCTCAAGCCTATCTCGAGCTCCTGACCTCAAGGGATCCTCCAGCCTCACCCTCCTAATCCAAGGTAGGATTACAGGTGTGTCACCACACCCAGTGGACTCTTACCAAATTTCAATTTGAGAACAAAAAGCGTAGGCAGAAAGATGAAGCAAAAGTTAGCAATAAAAGAAAACTCAACCTTTACTGCAAACAATAATAAGGCTACTTGGCTATGAATACTTAATCTATTACCCAAATAATGTTTGCTTATCTTCAAACTCCTGCTTTTAAATTTTAACCTCAGAAAATCAAAGTAGCTTTGACATATACCATAATAAACCTACAGGAATTCGCTGTAATTTAATAAATGGTCCTTAAACAGGACCAGCAGTCATCACCATCGAAATATCAGTAACAAATCAGGTATCACTGCCGCACACAACTGCAATTTATTGAGCTAGGCCTTTTATATTCAGTATCTCTAATCCTTCCAACATTGCTGCAGTATTGATCCTAAACACAGAATTCATAGGAAAAACACATTACTGTTGCACAAATACCTCAGAGGGAGTCTCCGAGCACTTTCATCCTGAACACGCCTGTAACAGGGCACACACATGCACCAGAGAGGTACCAGCAGTGGCGGCCATGCGTTTAACAACTGGGGTATAATGACAAGAAGGGGGCCAGACAGGCTCAGAGAGCAGCTGTGATGCATGCGGAGGAGACAGGAGGCAGGTTCCTCAATGACAATGATGAAGAAAATGAAAACATGGAAAGGAAGAAGGCCAGAATGAACCTGCACTACTGGTTTGGAATTGAAGGCAGTGGTGTGGACTCACTGATACATACAAGTAGACAGCGATAAAAGTATGTGGATATAAAGTCCAGGAGTTGGAGGTTGCTGGGACCTGTGGTGCCATGGCACTCTACCCAAGGCGACAGCTTGGGACTCTGTCTCAAAAAAAAAAAAAAAAAAATGCATGTGGATATAAATGAGTGCATGTATTTTGCATTTTCTAGCACTGTCTAATGGGATGGTCTGGCAGCAGCAACACATCTTAGTAATCAGCACACCTAGATTTTGGTTTCTAAAGTATCATTCTCCACTGAACAGAAGCAAGGTCCTCAGATAAATGGCTGCTTCCAGGATGTGAGCAGAGAACATACCAATGTAAGATAAACCTAGAACTTCAGCCAGAAACTAAGTAAGGGCTCAGAGAAAAATGAGAACAAGCCAAAAGGACACCGAAGCCATCCTGAATACGGCTCCTACTGGCCAAAACTGGGACAGTTTGAGAACCAAAATAAACAATGAAGTTACAGAGTATAATTCTATGAGTAACAGAAACCCACGTGTCCACACTGTCTTACTCAGATTGAGCTGCAACATCAAAATACCTTACACCGGGTAATTCATAGTTTGGGTTTTTTGGGGGGTGGGGACAGAGGCTCACTTTGTCACCCTCAATAGAGTGCCATGGCATCACAACTCACAGCAACCTCAGATTCTTGGGCTTAAGTGATTCTCTTGCCTCAGCCTCCAAAGTAGCTGGACTATAGACACCCACCACAACGCCCAGGTATTTCTTAGAGACAAGGTCTTGCTCTAGCTCAAGCTGGTCTTGAACCTGTGAGCTCAAGCAACCCACCCATCTTGGCCTCCCAGGGTGCTACAATTACAGGCATGAGCCAGACTGGGTCATCTATAAACAACAGAAATTTATTGCTCACAGTTTAAAAGGCAGGGCAAGCCTAGTACCGGAGGTCACACCTATAATCCCAATACTTTGGGGAGGCCAAGTTGGGACAATTGCTTGATGCCAGGAATTCAAGCCTAGGCAACATAGCAAGAATGGAAATATATACACTAATATATAAAATATAGATTATTTACTTATAAGAATATATTATCATATATATAGTTCATATGATTTTTATATATTTGATATATGATATATAATTAATATATTATTACTTTTTTTTTTTTAAAGATGGAGACTTTACACCTTTTGTATTAACCGGGATGGAGTTGGAGAACACTCTACTTCGTAATGTACCACAACAATTGAAAAGTATCTAATGTACTCAACACTAATATGAAACCAGGAGACAGACAAAAACACACCCACGTAAGAGAAAAACACAATTAGACTCAAGTGGGGAGGGGAGTGGTGAGCTCCCACCTAACGGACACGGTGTAGGGTGCCGGGCTCACCTCCAGGTGCCCCACAACTATAACTGGGCCTCCACCTAACACAAACAATGTAACCTCATCGTCTCTACCCTGGTATTAATCTGAAATAAAAATAAAGAGCTCAAAATACATTATTTTTTGATTATATCCATATATTATATATAATGTAAATATGTTATATATACATACGCAGGATACGTAATACTCCAGTCACACTTGACTTCTGCAATTACAACAGGTCCTTAAACATGACTTGTATTCATTTTTTGTTATTGGTATATACTGATTATTACCATTTTAATACAGTTTTTTCCTCTCTTAGAATGCGTATACATTTGTTTGGCACCTCTGTATATATAAAATTAGCCAGGAATAGGCATGTGCTATGGTCCCAGCTACTCAGAAGGCTGAGATAGGACGATTGCTTCAGCCTGGACAACACAGCAAGACTGTCTCAAAAGACAATTTTTAAAAATACCGCACGTGAAAAAAACAAATTGCCACGTGATGGTTCACGTCTATAATCTTAGCACTCTGGGAGGCCAAGGCAGGCAGACTGCCTGAGCTCAGGAGTTCGAGACCATCCTGAGCAAGAGTGAGACTGTCACTACTAAAAATGGAAAAACCAGCAGAGCATTATGGCAGGAGCTTGTAGTCCCAGCTACTCCAGAGGCTGAGGCAAGAGGATCACTTAAGCCCAAGAGTCCGAGGTTGCTGTGAGCTGTAACGCCACTGCTCTCTACTGAGGACAACAAAATAATACCCTGTCTCAAAAAATAATAATAATAATTTTATCTATTATTTACATTTAAAAGTTTCTATTTTCTCTTCCACTGCTGTATTCTTGATGAATCCTAGAAAAGGAAGGCCTTTAGAAGCTATCTGGGATTCTTGAAAACACAAAAAAATGGCCAGGCACAGTGGCTAACACCTGTAATCCAAGCACTTTGGGAGGCCGAGGCAGGTGGACTGCCTGAGCTCACAGGTTTGAGATCGGCCTGAGCAAGAATGACACCTTGTCTCTAAAAATAGCTGGGCGTTGTGGTGGGCACCTGTAGTCCCAGGTACTCGGAGGCTGAGAGACAAGAGAACTGCTTAGGCCTAAGAGTTTGAGGTTGCTGTGAGCTATGACGCCATGGCACTCTACCAGGGGCAACAAAGTGAGACTCTATCTCAAAAACAAAAACTAACAAACAAAAAGCCTACCAAATATCACCTTTTGAACACACACACACATAGATGGCATACACACACATATGTATGTGTGAGAAAGTTGGTTTTGTTTTGCTTTTTGAGACAGAGTCTCACTTTATCCCCTGATGACTGAGTACTATAATGTCATGGCTCACAGCAACTTCAGTCTCTCTGGGCTCAAGCGATTCTCTTGTCTCAGCCTCCCAAGTAGCTGGGACTACAGATGTCCACCACAACGCCCAGCCGTTCTTAGAGACGGGGTCTCACTGTGGCTCAGGCTGGTCTCAAACCTGTGAGCTCAGGCAATCCACCCACCTCGGCCTCCCAGAGACAGAGTTTTATGAATTATATATAAAATAGAATAAGGCAGAATCTCTGGATCTAAACTTCAGGATTCAAATTCAAGCTACACCATTTATCGGCTACATAATTTTTGAGAAAATTATGTAACCTCTTTGTGTCAGTTTCTGTATCTGTGAAATGGTATTCCAGCTAGTTATTGAACTAAGTCAATTATTTAAAACACTTAGTATAGGGCGGCGCCTGTGACTCAGTGAGTGGGACACCGGCCCCGGCCAAACTGAACAAAAAAGTAGCCAGGCGTTTTGGTGTGCACCTGGAGGCCCAGCTACTCGGGAGGCTAAGGCAAGAGAATCACCTAGGCCCAAGGGATGGAGGTTGCTGTGAGCTGTGATGCCACTGCACTCTATGGAGGGAGAGAAAGCGAGACTCTGTCTCTAAAAAAAAAAAAAAAAAAAAAAACCACTTAGTGTACATAATAGGCACTCAGCAAACTTTTATTTTTTTATTTAAATATTAACTTATTTTACAGATGAGGATAGTGAGGCAATACAATCAGTTAAATTATTTGTATGACAACAAGGATTGCTGAGATTTGGGGGGCAGTAGGAAGAAAAAGAGAGAGAGAAACAGCATGGAGGGCTAAGGGAGACTGGGAGACAGAGAAAAATATATAAACATAGCTAAAATCCTGGGTCTCCTTTCCTAAATTCTTACAGAATGACGAACGGAAGGAACTTAGCCTAGTCCTCAACAAGTATTTCCTTCCTTTCTTCCTTCCTTTCCTAGCCTGTTTCTTCCCAAACAGAAACACACCTGGTTTAGATTTACTCACATCCCCAAACACCTTTCCTACAGACTTCTCTTTAAAAGTTAACTGGGCTCGGCGCCTGTGGCTCAACGGCCAGCCACATACACCTGAGCTGGCGGGTTCGAATCCAGCCTGGACCCGCCAAACAACAATGATTTCTGCAACCAAAAAATGGCCAGGCGTTGTGGCAGGCACCTGTAGTCCCAGCTACTTAGAGGGCAGAAGCAGGAGACTCGCTTGAGCCCAGGAATTGGAGGTTGCTGTGAGCTGTGATGCCACAGCACTCTATCCAGGGTGATAGCTTGAGGCTCTGTCTCCAAAAAAAATAAATAAATAAAAGTTAACTGCAGCCAGGCATAGTGGCACATGCCTGTAGGCTCACCTAGTCTAGAGGCTGAGCCCAGAGAACTGCTTTCAGCCAGGAATTTGAGGCCAACCTGGGGCAACACAGCAAGACCCTGTCTCTACGAAAAATAAGAAAAACCAGCCAAGAGCAGCAGTGCACACCTGTAGTCCCAGCTACTCAGAAGGCTGAGGCAGGAGGATTGTATGAGTCCAGGAGTTTGAGGCTGCAGTCAGTGAGGCTGAGGCCATGGCACTCTAGCCCTCACAACCCAGTGAGACTCTGTCTCCAAACAAAGAAAAATGATAATAATGAGTCCACCAATCTGAAGGTGGTGATTCTACCTCTTAGTGAAAAGAGGTAAATATATGTAGACTATCACTGATAGATCCCCTTCTAGCTCCAAACTACAGCCTCTCACATAAGCATGAAAACAATTTACAGGCGATTTCATGTGTTATTGTTTCCTCTCACTGAAATCTCCCATTTCCCCTTTCCCTCTTAAAGAGCTCTAGTTCCCCCTCCATTAAATATCACCCACTTCTCTAATGAACCTTCCTGCACCCGCTCCATGTTCTCCACGCCCTCACGTTGTGCCGTGTTTCTTACACTAGTTATGTACTATCATCTCTCAGTCTCACATCCTGCACAAAGCCTGGCACACAGGACGTGTGGAGGATACATTTAGAGGTTTGAGTCTACAAACTTAAATTAAGTTCCTGTGAACTTTGCAAACTGACCATCTGGGAGCTTAGATTAATCTGCAGTCACAGAGGCCAAACTACAGTACAACCAAAACTTTATCCAGCCAGACCCACACAGCAGTGCAATTTATCCTGCGCATTTATACAAAAGCTACACAAAGGGCCGGGCGCGGTAGCTCATGCCTGTAATCCTGGCACTCTGGGAGGCCGAAGCAGGTGGATTGCCTGAGCTCACAGGTTTGAGACCAACCTAAGCCAGAGAGAGACC
The DNA here is from genome assembly GCA_963574655.1 of Perodicticus potto. NCBI lineage: Eukaryota > Metazoa > Chordata > Mammalia > Primates > Lorisidae > Perodicticus > Perodicticus potto. The sequence goes on along the minus strand of CAUYRH010048650.1, from coordinate 3,019 downwards.
TCGCTTCTAATAATAGCCAGCTGGGCACTGTGGCGGGCACCTGCAGTCCCAGCAACTTGGGAGGCTGAGGCAAGAGAATCACTTGAGCCCAAGAGTTTGAGGTTGCTGTGAGCTGTGAAGTTACAGCACTCTACCGAGGATGACAAAGTGAGACTCTGTCTCAAAAAAGAAACAAAAAAAAGCTACACAAAGGTATACTCCTGCGGGTGATCTGGACACATTCTTTGGGTTATTCTCACCCACCGCCACTCCCTATCTGAAACCTTCCTTACCCTATTCCACTTTGTTCAATGGCCTTCTACCATCCTATACTAGAACTGATGTTTAGTGTTTATGAAACCTTCCAGAATGTAGATGCCACTAACACCGGAACTTTTGTGTTTTGTTATAAATGATACCCAGTGTCTACATTATGCCTAGCACGGTGAATTTTTTAATCAGTAAGTCTTTCCTTCCATCTGCAGCCCTCAAGCATCCTGAGTCATCACCCTCACCGCCCCGTCTCACAGCGCCCTTATTCCCTCCACTCCACAACTCATTCATGGCTCCCCAGCAAGCCTCTAGGAACTGGAGGGAAATATCTGTATTCAACTCCCAACTATAACTGTTCCATTCACTGCTCATATCTTGATACAAAAACAGTATTCAGCAAGCTACACCAAACAATAAATAGATGAAATATCCAAAACATTTTTCTTTCACTTCCGATAATAATCATTTCTATGTGGTCTTCATGGTTTCAAGCTACTCGTGAACAAAGACCAAAACTAAAATTGCTGAAGTAACTTTCTCAGGCTTGTACATAGCCTATATATGGCGAAGATGTATTAACCGTTACATGTGACCCGACAGAAAAATTGTGCTCCAAATAGTACAAACTCTCTAAGGTGCTATATACGTTAATTACAGCAAGATGTTCTTATGCAGCTAATATCCTTTAAAAGAAACGAACTAATCTACCACATTTCTAGATCTATTAGTGATACATGTAAAAATAGGACATTATTGTATTTGTATTCAGAACATAGCACCAGAACCTTCTCCCATCTCTAGTTTCAGCCAAATACGGCTCTTCTCTGCTTCAACCAATTTAGTTTACTAGTTCCAAGAGACGTGACCCCATGTGAAGCAGGCATAGACATCTATGAGGCTATTTCAAATATAGCTTTTAAATTCTCAAAGAAAATCAAACATCAGAAATGTAAAGTTACACCCAAGAAGAGAAGCTTCAAGTTAAAAAGCTTTGAGCTGAGATGGCTGGATATGTCAATCAGACTGAAACAGAAAACAAAGACATTTATAAAGACACCCAGTCCTCTCTCCAGCACTATTTCAATCTGACAAACTCAGAATCGACTTCCCAGATGAGCCTAAGAAAGGAGCTTCACAAGCTTAAAGGTGTCAGGCAAGGTGGCACAATCCGGGCCCTGTGCACACGGGAAATGTTACTGAGTCTGCCAGAGGGTAGTGTTCTGTGGTCACTTAGTTTGAAACACCCTCAGAAGAATTACTGTCCTACATATATATGAGCACGTGAAAATAAAGGTGATTCTCAGGATTCAGACACCTATATGACGACTAAAAATTACGAAGGCAGGGAAAGAAGAGAAATAACTGAAAATAATACTTAAGTGCTATCTTTCTCCCGCAGTAAAGGAGCATGTGGGATTTGCTTTCAAAAAGACTAAACACGGATACAGGTAAGTCACAACCAAGGCTTCAAAAGAGTTACTCCTGGGGTATGACCCGTTTTGGGAGGACCAAGGCCTGTCTGCTGTCTGCACACCCACATCTGGCTGGCCCATCTCCCTGCCCTTTCCTCCCCGCCAGTCCGGAATAAATGATAAGTGAAACAGTGGCGGCATGACACCCAAGTGGCATTTACCAATGATTTGCAGACAACTTCCGGACCTAATCTACCCACGACACGCTGCCCGCGCCCAAGTGGTGGCCTTCTCATCAGGACGCCACCCCGCCCACACTGGTGGCGGTCTTATCAGGGCAGCGCTCTGAGAGCAGGCGCTTCGGGGTCAAGGCGGCTCCAGACCCGCCTCCCGAAGACCCAGGCTGTCACAGAGGCCCCGACCCGCCACCTGGCCCATTCCGGCGTCACATTCGAGGCCAGGTCATCCCGACATGTCAGTCCGGAGACCTAAGAGGGAAGTTGAGGGTCCTGGGGTGTCGGGGTAGAGTACGACACTCTCTGTTCTGTGTTCGGGAGCAGATACGAGTCAAGGGGAGCCGAGAAGGAGCAGGGGATGGGCAGGGTTAGGGGGAGAGCAGGAGGTGGCCCCCAAGAACATGCAAACAGCAAACCCGGGGACAGGAACCACGGCAGGAGTTGTGGTGACCGGGAAACCCGGACGCAGCTCCCGGGACATCAAGGGGAACAGCCTCCTTGGGGCTGAAGGGCCCAGCGCGCCTGGGCCTGCAGCGGGGGCGGCCGCGGGACCTGCGGCCGGGAGCCGGGTCCGGGGCGGGGGTCAGGGGTGAGGTCAGGGCGGGCGGGGCCGGGGCAGGGGTGAGGTCAGGGCGGCCGGGGCCGGGGCCAGGGGCCGAGGCGGGGGCCCGGGGACCAGGGAAGCCCGAACAAAGCCGGCGCGGGTTGGCTACTCACAACAAGAAGCTCATGTCGGCCGCGGCGCGGGCTGCGGGCTCGGCGGTCGCGAGGCCTCGGCCGGCGTCGGCCGGGAGGAAGCTGAGGGAGGAGGACGGGGCCCGGCGGGAGGAGGAGGAGGAGGAGGAGAAGGAGGAGGAGGAGGAGGAGGAAGGCGCCCGGCGGTCCGGCGGGAGGAGGAGGAGGAGGAGGAGAAGGAGGAGGAGGAGGAGGGCGCCCGGCGGTCCGGAGGCCGCTCCGCCGAGCGAGCTCCAGCGGCGGGGCGGAAGTGGGCTGCGCGCCGGCAGCCCGGGGGGCGGGGGGCGGGAGGGGATGGAGGCGGGGGGCGGGGGCGGGGAGGGGCTGGAGACGGGGGGCGGGGAGGGGATGGAGGGGGGGCCGGGAGGGGCTGGAGGGGGCGTG
>CAUYRH010048648.1:0-26409 GCA_963574655.1 Perodicticus potto | reverse complement strand
TTGTAGTTCAGCTGGGGCCGGGTTTGAACCCACCACCCTCGGTATATGGGGTCGGCGCCCTACTCGCTGAGCTACAGGGGCTACCCTTTTTTTTTTTTTTATGAGACAGAGCCTCAAACTGTCACCCTGGATAGAGTGTTGTGGCATCACAGCTCACAGCAACCTCCAATTCCTGGGCTCAAGCGAGTCTCCTGCCTCTGCCTCCCAAGTAGCTGGGACTACAGGTGTCCCCCACAATGCCTGGCCATTTTTTGGTTGCAGCCGTCATTGTTGTTTGGCGGGCCCGGGCTGGATTCGAACCCGCGAGCTCAGGTGTACATGGCTGGCGCCTTAGCCTGTTGAGCCACAGGCGCTGAGCCAGAAGAAGTGTTTTAGTATGTAAACTGTCAAATTATTTTCACAAGTATTTTTGTCACTTTTCATCTTTGTAGGTGAATATCTCAGCATTCAGACCTTTCCTTGGAACCCGAAACTAGCTTACAGGCCTATTGCCTAAAGCATTGTGTAAATTTGTTTGAGGGATGAATATAAAAATTTAAACTAAGTCTTTCAGCATTGATAGATAATTTATTTTAACAGGTAATGTTCCTTTAAAATAGGCATTCCAGAACCATGGTCCTGCTTATAAATTTTTTGGGGGGGGAGGGGGGACAGAGTCTCACTTTGTCACCCTTGGTAGAGTGCCATGGTGTCATAGCTCACAGCAACTTCAAACTCCTAGGCTTAAGCGATTCTCTTGCCTCAGCCTCCCGAGTAGCTGGGACTACAGGTGTCGCCACAATGCCTGGCTACTTTTAGAGATGGGGTCTCACTGAGGCCAAGGTGGGTGGATCACCTGAGCTTCTGAGTCTAAGACTAGCCTGAGCCAGAGCAAGACCTCATCTCTTAAAAATAGCCAGGCATTATTATGGCTGGTGCCTGTAGTCCCAGCTGCTTGGGAAACTGAAGCAAGAGAATTACTTGAGCATAAGAGTTTCAGGTCGCTGTGAGCTGTGACGTACGCCACTCTACCCAGGGTGATAAAATGAGACTCAGTCGCAAGAAAAAAAAGAAAGAAAATAGCGTGTTAAATGTATTTTCCTATTCCGGTTTTAGTAGAATTCTGATTTTCTTGAGCATAATCAGTATGATAAAGTTGGGAAGAAAGTTCCAGCAGTTAATTGTAGAATTAAAAGAATAAGCTCTAGGAATAGTCAAAAAAAGATTGTTTAGGTCAGGCACAGTGGCTCATGCCTGTAATTCTAGCACTTTAGAAGCTGAGGAGGGAGGATTGCTTCAGGTCACAAGTTGGAGACCAGCCTAAGCAATATAGTAAGACTCCTATCTGTACAAAAAAAAATTAGAAAACTCAGCTGAGCATCATAATGGTGCACGCCTGTAGGCCCATACTTGCAAGGCTGAGGCAGGAGGATGACTTGAACCCATGAGTTTGAGGTTGCAGTGAGTGATGATCGCACCACCTGTACTCTAGCCTGAGCAGCAGAGTGAGACTTTATCTGAAAAAAAAGAATGTTTGACAACAGTAAATGGTTGGACAGTTCTTTCTAGGCCAAGAAATCTTGCAGAGAAATAAATTCAGTTTCTAATATTTTCTCTTTTTCAAACTAGCACAACAGATTTGTCCTGGACTGTAAAGACAAAGAGCCTGATGTACTATTTGTGGGAGACTCCATGGTGCAGTTGATGCAGCAATATGAGGTAAAGGTGGAAGGGATTAGGGTTGGTTGTGGCTATAATATAGAACAGGCTTTCACTCAGAGCTGAACTGTTAACTTATTTCTGACTTAGAAAAGCTGTAGTTCAAAGCGTAAGAGAAATCAGACCTTGTGTTCTTTGTGGCACCGTACATAATGAGACGAAGAAAAAATAGAGTTGTTAATAACTAAACTCCCTTGTTTTTCTTTTTTTTCTTTCTTTTTTTTTGGAGACAGAGCCTCAAGCTGTCGCCTTAGGTAGAGTGTCGTGGCATCATAGCTCATAGTAACCTCCAACTCTTGGGCTCAAGCGATTCTCCTGCCTCTGCCTCCCAAGTAGCTGGGACTACCGGTGCCCGCCATAACACCTGGCTAGTTTTGGTTTCAGCCATCATTGTTGTTTGGTGTGCCCGGGCTGGATTCGAACTCGCCAGCTCAGGTGTATGTGGCTGGCACCTTAGCTGCTTGAGCCACAGGTGCTGAGCCTGTTTTTTTTTTTTTTTTTTGAGACAGTCTCCCTCTGTCATCCTTGCTAGAGTGCTGTGGCATCATAGCTCACAGCAACCCCAAAATCTTGTGCTCAGGCTGGTCTCCAACTTCAGAGCTCAAGCTATCCACCCACCTCGGCCTTCCAGAGTGCTAGGATTACAGGCATGAGCCACCACACCCAGCCTTAAACTCCCTTTTTCTGATGTTGCATTTGTTTGTTTATATTTGCCCTAGTCTGATTTTCTTGTTTGTATTTGCTCACTTAGATTTATTCTAGTAAAGATTCTTTTATTTTTTTATATTTTTGTCAAGACAGAGTCTCAGTTTATTGCCCTTGGTAGAGTGCTGTGGCCCCACAGCTCATAGTAACCTAAACTCCTGGGCTTAGGCGACTCTCCTGCCTCAGCCTTCCAAGCAGCTTGGACCACAGGTGCCCGCCACAACGCCTAGCCATTTTTTTGTTAACAGTTTGACTGGGGCCAACCTGAACCTGCCACCTGGAATATGGGGCCAGCGCCCTCCCACTGAGCCATAGGCACCGCCCTCTAGTCATGATTCTAACTTATTATTTTGCCATTTTTCTATTTTTTAAATATATATTTTTTTCCTTTCACAGCCCTTATGAGGACTGTTTTATATATATTTTTATAGTGAACTATTTCAAATCTTTGTTTAGAATTAGGCATTTTTCCAAGAGAAATTTTTTTTTTTTTTTTTTTTTTTTTGAGATAGAGTCTCACTTTGTCACCCTAAGTAGAGTGCCCTGGTGTCATAGGATATAGCAACCTCAAACTCTTGGGCTTCAGTGATGCACTTGCCTCAGCCTTCCAAGTAGCTGGGACTACAGGCACCTGCCACAGTGCCCAGCTGTTTTTAGAGTTGGGGGGGGTCTCACTCTTGCTCAGGCTAGTCTTAAAGTAGTGAGCTCAAGCAGTTCACCCACCTTGGCCTCCCAGAGTGCTAGGATTACAGGTGTTAGCCACCATGCCCAACTAAAGGAAAATTTTCTTTTTTTTTTTGAGGCAGAGTCTCACTATGCCCTTGGTAGAGTGCTGTGGCATCACAGACAGCTCACAGCAACCTCAAACTCTTGGTCTTAAGCGATTCTCTTGCCTCAGTCTCCCGAGTAGCTGGGACCACAGGCCCCTGCCACAACACCTGGCTAGCCTTTTGTTTTTTGCAGTTTGGCCAAGGCCGAACCCACCACCCTTCGGTATATGGGGCTGGAGCCCTACTCACTGATCCACAGGTGCTGCCCTAAAGCTTTGGCTTGGCGCAGATAGCTCAGTGGTTAGGGCGCTGGCCAAATGCACTGGGGCTGGTGAGTTCAAACCCAGGCAGGGCCTGCTAAACAGCGACAACAATAACAAAAAAATAGCCATGCGTTGTGGTGGATACCTGTAGTTCCAGCTGGGACTGGGAGGCTGAAGCAAGAGAATTGCTTAAGCCCAAGAGTTTGAGGTTGCTGTGAGCTGACGCCATGGCACTCTACCAAGGGCGACATAGTAAGACTCCATCTCAAAAAAAAAAAGAAGAGATAGCTTTATTTCTTTTTAGCTATAGCATTCTAAATTTCTTCATTTCTTGTTTCTACTTCATGCTACTTTAAATAGTTTAATAAATGGAAATGAGAATTTATTGGGTTGTCACCTTAACTATAAATGTTGATACCTCTCGAGGGCATCATTAAGTTGTGACTCAGTTCTTCACCTGAGACCTAACACTGCCTTAAGAACTGTGTTATAGGTCAGGTGCAGTAGCTCACGCATATAATCCTAACACTGGGAGGCCGACATGGGTGAATCGCCTGCCTGTGCTCAGGAGTTCAAGACCAGCCTGAGCAAAGCGAGACCCCCATCTCTACTAAAAATAGGAAAACTAAGGCAAGAGGATTGTTTGAGACCAAGAGTTTGAGGTTGCTGTGAGCTATGATAGCATAGCATTCTACTAAGGGTGACCAAGTGAGGCTCTGTATCAAAAAAAAAAACACAAAAAACTGAGTTACATAATGGCATCAAAGCTTTTTAAAGAGTGAGTAATATGCCATTTGCAATGTTATGTTTGAATAGAGAAAATGGAAATTATTACATACACCTTGCAACACATTGTAATTCAAAGATTTTCTTTTTTCCTCCACTAGTTTTAGCTTGACTAAATCAAGTTTTTCTCTTTTTAGATATGGCGAGAGCTTTTTTCCCCACTTCATGCACTGAATTTTGGTATTGGGGGAGATACAACAAGACATGTTTTATGGAGACTAAAGAATGGAGAACTGGAGAACATTAAACCTAAGGTGAAATGGAACTTAACATTTAAAAGAATGTCATTGATACTGACTCTTTTTCAAATAGTTAAACTGTGTGAAACTAGTAGTGAAAAAACATTGCTTCATTAAAGCACTATTTCTTTGTTGCTCTTTGCTTCATGCCTCTTTATGGTAAATGATATTATTGCTTAAGTGAACCTCTGTAAGTTGACCACCCAAGGGACTCGAACAAACTGGTCAACATAAAGAACTAAGCCTACTATACTATACTGATAAACTACATGTGTTACATATCCAGTCTATGAAAATTAGGGCACCTTAACTAGGTGGTCATTGTAGAGAGATGGTCAACTGTTAATTCAAGAAACCAGTGTTTTATTTGCCTGGATTATATTTGTAACTGTTACAATTATCTTATTCAGTTGTAGGAAGAGATTTGATGCTAATGAGGTATGCTATTGTATGGAACGCATGAACCTGGGGCAGCATGAGGGGGAACTCGGGGGCCATGGGAGGAGGACCATGATGTACTTGAAGGATCTGTTAACTATATAAACAAATTGGTAATTGAGACCTCCAAGTTCTGAAGAAAATTTGAAGCAGATGTGAACAAATGAAGATTTCTTTTCTTTTTCTTTTCTTTTTTTTTTTAGAGATAGTCTCACTTTGCCACCCTCAGTAGAGTGCAGTGGAGTCATAGCTCACAGCAACCTCCAGCGCTTGGGGTTTGGCGATTCTCTTGCCTCAGCCTCCCGAGTAGCTGGGACTACAGGTGCCCGCCACAATGCCCTGCTATTTTTCTTGTTGCAGTTTGGCCGGGGCTGGGTTTGAACCCGCCACCCTCTGTATATGTGGCCAGCGCCCTACTCACTGAGCCCCCACTTCATGCACTGGCACCACCCCAATGAAAATTTCTATTCATTACCTCATCACATTATAAATGTCCTGAGTTGGCACACTGTGTATAATTTTTTTCAAATCCTGAAAGAAAAAAGAAACAGTGCTCAGCCACTAGTAAAAGTTGCTTTCATTGAAAGTATTTTATTCTTTGCCTTTTCAAAAACTTTACCCACCTGCCTTTCTTTATATAGAAATAATGAGATGTTTGTGTCTGAGTGATAACCACCTTACAGAGTGAATTTTTTTTTAAAAGAAAAACTTGTTAAAACTGCATGCCGCCTCCACCTGAACTTCTACCTTTTCTCTTTTCCTTGAGCGCAACTGAGTATTTGTATTACACTCCCTTGGGTACTTTTATTATTTTTTATATAGAAGGTACTATATAGAAATCTTTGATATGAGTTGCACGTATCTTCCCCTAGGTTTCTTAGGTTTCACTTTAATATTTTTTACATTTAGAAGGTTTTATTTTTATACATTTGAATTTATTCATCTTTTTGGTATAGCTTCTAGTTTATGAGAAATTAGCTTCCAGCTTTATCATGATAGGATTCTCTGTCATATCCTTCTAGTACAATTTTGCTACTTAAGTATTAGTCCACATAGAATTAATCCTGAGAGATAATGTGAGGCATAATCAGTATATTGAGATAGCCGTCCATTGAAGTTGGTGAAACCAACGCCATTTGAGAAGTTCTTCTTTTCTTCTTTGGTTGTGGTTATTGAAATAAGATTTTCATCTAAACGTTGGCCGTTCCTTTATTCCTTCTTTCCCCCTTTTTTCTCTTCAATTACAGGTCATTGTTGTCTGGGTAGGAACAAACAACCATGAAAATACAGCAGAAGAAGTAGCAGGTGGGATTGAGGCCATCGTACAACTTATCAACACAAGGCAGCCACAAGCCAAAATCATTGTATTGGTATGTAGACTTTAGTGGGTGGAGACTGACATATTTTAGGTTAGCCAGGTAATCTTTTTAGAAATGTGATCACTCATGAATGTAGAGAATTTTTATTCGGGCTGGGTGAGGTGGCTCACGCCTGTATCCTAGCACTCTGGGAGGCTGAGTCCACTGGACCGCCTGAGCTAGGAGTTCGAGACCAGCCTGAGCAAGAGTGAGACTCCATCTCTACTAAAACATTGTGGCAGATGCCTGTAGTCCCAGCCACTTGGGAGGCTGAGGCAACAGGGTTGCCTTTGACCACAAGTTTGAGGTTGCTGTGAGCTATGACACCATAGTACTCTACCCAGGGTAACAGAGTGAGACTTTGTCTCAGGAAAAAAAAAGAGCGGGCGGGGGCGGCACCTGCAGCTCAGTAGATAGGATGCTAGCCACATAAACTGAGGCTGGCAGGTTTGAACCCGGCCCAGGCCAGCTAAAATCAAGAATGACAACTGCAACAAAAAAAAGCTGGATGTTGTGGTGGGTGCCTGTAGTCCCAGCTACTTGGGTGGCTGAGTCAGGAGAATCTCTTAAGCCCAAGAGTTTGAGGTTGCTGTGAGCTATAATGCCATGACACTCTACCGAAGGTGACATAGTAAGACTCTGTCTCAAAAATCAAATAAGAGGGCTCGGAGCCTGTGGTTCAAGCTGCTAAGGCGCCAGCCACATACACCTGAGCTAGCAGGTTCAAATCCAGCCTGGGCCCGCCAAACAACAATGATGGCTGCAACCAAAAAATAGCCAGGCATTGTGGTGGGTGCCAGTAGTCCCAGCAACTGGGGAGGTGGAGGCAGGAGAATCGCTTGAGCCCAGGAGTTGGATGTTGCTGTGAGTTGTGATGCAACGGCACTCTACCCAGGGCGACAGCTTGAGGCTCTGTCTCAGGGGGGAAAAAAAATCAAAAAAGAGGGAGAGAATCTTAATTCTGTGAAGCAGACCCCTTCTCTGATACTTAGTGGTCTCATCATTCCCCATACGACCTGTGGGGCTATCTTTTATCCACTCATCCTTGCATCCTTGTTGAGAAGTATGGAAATTGAGGTAGCTTTTTTTTGTTTGTTTGTTCAAGTTATTTTTTTTAGTTGCACATGAGATTTATCTGAATCCTGAGTCTCTTTTACCTTTTTGTTATTAAGACAGAGTCTCACTTTGTTGCCCTTGGGAGAGTGCTGTGGCATCATAGCTTACAGCAACCTCTGACTCTTTAGCTCAAGTGATCCTCTTGCCTCAACCTTCTGAGTAGCTGGGATTACAGGCGCCCACCACAATGTCTTGCTATTTTTAGACACAGGGTCTTGTTCCAGCTCAGGCTGTTCTCGAAACTATGAGCTCAGGGCAATCCAACTGCCTTGGCCTCCCAGAGTGCTAGGATTGGAGGCGTGAGCCACCTTGCCCAGCCCTAAGTCTCTTTTTATTTTATTAAATTTAGATTTGGATTAACTTAGCTATGTGTTTTCCACTGTTAATATGTTAAATGTGGTGTATATTAAGATCTCTGAATTTAATAAAACATCAGAAATTCCATATGCAAGAAAATTGGTGCTGGGCCAGGCGCGGTCCATATTATACTGTATGCTTTGGGAATTAGAGGAGAACAGGGTATGTTTTAGACACAAAAGTGATATTTGACTTTAGTTTTAAAGAATTCTTTGGTCTTCAGACAAATGGGGAAAGGAAAGAAGATAACGCATTACAGAGGGGAAAAAGGAAATGATCAAAGCCTTTGTGTCTCTGTGTGTGTGTGTGTGTGTGTGTGTGTGTGTGTGTATACACACGTGTTTGTTGGGTGAGTGGAGGGTGATGTGTAATTTGAGGCTGGGATGGTCAGGGGAAAGAGGCCCTTACCAGGACATGTGGGAATTTATGTGTTATGTTAGGGATTTTGGATTTCATCTAATAGTTTCTGGTAAGTCAGACCTTATTTTTTATTGTATTGTATTGAATTTACGTGTTAATGATACTTTATATTCTGCCTTATTCTGGAAAGGATTATTTTGTGGGTTAAGAGTCCACGTTTGAAGTACAGTGATTGCTACGTAGTAGGTGCTTAGCAAATATTTTCTTTTTTTGGAGACAGTCTCACTATGTCGCCCTCAGTAGAGTGCTGTGACGTCACAGCTCACAGTAACCTCAAACTCCTGGCCTTCAGCGATTCTCTTGCCTCAGCCTCCCAAGTAGCTGGGACTACAGGCACCCACCACAACACCTGGCCTTTTTTGGTTGTAGTTGTCATTGTTGTTTGGCAGGCCTGGGCTGGGTTCGAACCCGCCAGCTCCAGTGTATGTGGCTGGTGCCCCAGCCGCTTAGCTATAGACACCTAGCCTAGGAAATACTTTCTTTATGAATATTACTGAGTAAATCCTCCATAAATATTTTTTGTTTCAAGCAAACTTTTAAATTTGATATATAAAAGTTTTTAGGCTGGGCACGGTTGTTCATGCATGTAATTCTAGCACTCTGGATGGCCAAGGTGGGTTGGATTGCTTGAACTCAGGAGTTTGAGACCAGCCTGAGCAAGACCAAGATCTCATCTCTAAAAATAGCCAGGCTCTGTGGCGGGTGCCTATAGTCTCAGCTACTTGGGAGGCTGAGGCAAGAGAATCACTTGAGCTCAAGAGTTTGAGGTTGCTGTGAACAGGTGGTGACAAAGTGAGACTCTGTCTAAAAAAAAAAAAAAGTTGTTTTCATTGTAGTGCTACCTGTTTCAATACTGAAACATTGAACAGTCAACAGTGTAGGGGAATGTCGTTCATTATAATAGTATACTAATCACATTAAAATTGTAAAGGCTGTGCTGGCATGGTGGTTTATGCCTGAAATTGTAGTACTCTGGGAGGCCAAGTTGGGAGGATCACTTGAGCTCAGGAGTTTGAGGAGAGACTAAGCAAGAGTGAGACCCTGTCTCTACTAAAAATAAAAAAATTAGGCTCAGCGTCCATAGCTCAGTGAGTAGGGTTCTGGCCACATACACCAAACCTGGCAGGTTCGAGCCTGGCCTGGGCCTGCTAAACAACAATGATAACTGTTACAAAAAATAGCCAGGTGTTGTGGTGGGCACCTGTAGTTCCAGCTACTTGGGAGACTGAGGCAAGAGAATTGCTTAACCCAAGAGTTTGAGGTTGCTATGAGCTGTGACACCACCAGACTCTATGGAGGGTGACATAGTGAGACTCTGTCTCAAAAAATAAAAAATAATGGCTCAGCGCCTGTGGCTCAACGGGCTAAGGCACCAGCCATGTACACCTGAACTGGCGGGTTTGAATCCAGCCCAGACCCACCAAACAACAATGATGGCTGCAACCAAAAAAAAAAATGGCTGGGCATTGTGGCGGGCACCTGTAGTCCCAAGTACTTGGGAGGCAGAGACAGGAGACTCGCTTGAGCCCAGGAATTGGAGGTTGCTGTGAGCTGTGATACCACGGCACTCTATCCAGGGTGACAGCTTGAGGCTCTGTCTCAAAAAAAAAATAAGAATAAAAAATAAAATAAAAAATTTAGCTGGGCATTGTGGTAGGCTACTTGGGAGGCTGAGGCAGGAGGATTGCTTCAGCCCAGGAGTTTGAGGTTGCTGTGAGCTATGTGAATGCCATCACAGTCTAGCTTAGGTAGCAGAGCAGAACTCTGATTTCAAAAAAAAGGGGGTCTGTATGAAAATACTTCAAGTGAAAATTTGGAGTATTAAACAATGTATTTCGAATTGCTTAAAAGTATATATGCAGTCAGACTAGGACTATAAAAGAAAACAAAACAGTTGTTAAAAGGTGAAAGAATTAGGAATATGGTATTTTTCTATTTTGTTTCCCTTAAGTAATATTTTAGCAGTTATTAAAAATTAAAGAGAAAAGTCGTGTCATGCCCTTATTACTCACATTATGAAGATGCTGTGCAAATAGACAAGTTAACTTATTTTTCTCATCCTTGATTAAAAATCATGTTGGGGGGCAGGACACAAGTATAAGAGGGACTTTAATAAATGCAATCAGTGTAACCTAATTTTTTGTGCCCTCAATAATTCCCAAACAATTTAAAAAAAAAAAGTCACTTTGGTAGGTATGTTGTCCTGATTTTTTTTTTTTTTGAGATAGAGTTTCACTATGTTACCCTCGGTAGAATACTGTGACATCACAGCTCACAGCAGCCTCAAACTCTTGGGCTTAAGCAATACTTTTGCCTCAGCTTCCCAAGTAGCTGGGACTACAGGCGCCCGCCACAACACCTGGCTGTTTTTGTTGTTGTCGTTGTAGTTGTCATTGTTATTTAGCAGGCCTGGGCTGGGTTCTAATGTGCCAGCCCCTGTGTATGTGACCGGTGCCCTAACCACTGAACTATGGGAGCCAAGCCTGTTGCCCTAATTTTGAGGCTTAACCATTTTTTATGATTTTGATTGCTGTGGTATTCTTTGCAAGTCATAAGAACATGAATAGTTATTGTTCACTGGCCATCTTTCCTGCTTGCTCCTTAACCATACTCTAATATTCAGCATTCAGGACAGCTGATCTGTATAAACTATTAGGTGCGGAGCCTTATAGTTTTAACAGTTATATGAGAGTTTGGTTTGTTTTTAACTAACTAGAGTTTCATCTTATTAAATTTTGATGGGCTTAATGAGGATAGGAGATGGATCACGGTAGCAAAGTCATAATTTCTTATAGTTCTTGTTTGAACTGTATAGTCATACTATAAATTGGTAATCACAGTCCCAACTTTTTTTTTTTTTTTTCATATAGAGTCTCAAGCTGTTGCCCGGGGTAGAGTGCTGTGGCATCACAGCTCACAGCAACCCCAAACTCTTGGGCTCAGATGATTCTCTTGCCTCAGCCTCCCAAGTAGCTGAGACTATAGGCGCCTGCCACAGTGCCCGGCTATTTTTTTTGTTGTTGCAGTTGTCGTTGTTTTAGCTGGCCCAGGCCAGGTTCAAACCCACCAGCCTCAGTGTATGTGGCTGGCGTCCCACCCACTGAGCTACGGGTGCCGCTACGATCCCAACATTTTGCTGAAAAAATTTAGACATGAATAAGTCCTTCCTTTGGATATAATTTTTGTTGTTACAGTGTAATACAAAAAAATCGTGAAATAAGACCTCTTATCATACCCCGTAAGAGAAACTGGTGGCAGAATTTCTGCCTAAATAAAATTTGTTATGTGGCAGTATTAGAGGGCAACCAACTAAAAGGTTGAGATGTCTGACAGTGATTTATAATGGGGTCAGTTGTCTATAAAATCCCCTTTTAGTTTGAGAAGATGAAACCTTACTTTTGGCTGTGTAAAAATAGGCTTTTTTTTCTTTCTTTACTATCATAGGAGGACATATCTGATTTATCAATAGTGGATTATTAGCATATAAGATAATGAATTTAGAACTGATCATAGTAGCACTCACCTGTAGTCCCCACTACTTAAGCTGAGGTGAAAGGATCACTGAGCCCAGGAGTTTGATACCAGCCTGGGTAATATTGCAAAACCTTATTTCGGGGGGAAAAAAATGAATTTAGGATACAACACTGTTTTATCTTACCAGATACTATGTGGCTCTAATTCATTTTAGCACTCTTTCTCAGGGTATATTATGGTGTAGCTTCTATGTGGCATTAATAGATGAGGGATTTTGGGGTTTTTTTGTTTATTTGTGTTTTTGGAAACAGACTCACTCTGGCGTCCTGACTAGAGTGCCATGGCATTATAGCTCACAGAAACCTCAAGTTCTCAGGCTCAAGCGATCGTCTTACCTCAGTTATTTGATTTTTTTTTAGTAGCGACAGGGTCTTATCCTCAGCTCAAGCGATCCAACCACTTTCGCCTCCTAGAGTGATAGGATTACAGGTGTGAGCCACCTCGCCTGGCAATAGATGAGTATTTGAGCTAGGTTATTTTGATAGCCAAATGGAGAATGGATTGAAGGGAAAACAACACTGGAGATTTTATGTTAGGTGAATGGTGATAAGTTCCTGACCTATTATAGTGGTATATATAGTCAGGATATAGAAAAGAAAATAGATGGCTTGGCATCCATAACAGTGGTTACAGCGCTAGTCACATACACCACTGGGTGGTGGGTTCGAACCTAGTGGGGGTGGTGGGTTCAAACCTAGCCCAGGCCTGCTAAACAACCGCAACAAAAAAATGGGCGGGGCAGCACCATATACGAAGGGTGGTGGGTTCGAACCTGGCCCCAGCCAAACTGCAACAACAATCAACAACAACAACAGCAAAAAACGTTGTAGCAAGTGCCTGTAGTCCAGGCGTTGTAGCAAGTGTCTGTAGTCCTAGCTACTCGAGAGGCTGAGGCAAGAGAATCGCCTGAGCTCAAGAGCTGGAGGTTACTGTGATCTGTGATGCCATGGCACTCTACCGAGGGCAATAAAGTGAGACTCTTGTCCGAGGGCGATAAAGTGAGATTCTTGTCTGTAAAAAAAAAACCAAAAACAAACAAAGAAAAGGCCTGGCATTGTGGCAGGCACCTGGAGTCCCAGCTACTTGGGAGGCTGAGGCAAGAGAATCACTTAAGCCGAAGAGTTTGAGTGCTGTGGCACTCTAACCAGGGTGACATAGTGAGATTCTGCCTCAAAAAAAAAAAAAAAAACAAAAAAAGATTAGAGAAATATTTAGGATATAGAAACTGAGTAATTTAACAATAAATAGATAAGGTATATGGCATGAGAGACTCCAGGATGTTGAAATGACCAGTTGTAAAGAGAATATAGAAGGAGCATAGTTTGATGAATTGCTTTTGGACATGTTAAGTTGAAAGTGCCTAAGGAATGTTCAAGTTTGGTTCTGTACCTGGAAGTTTAATAATAAGTTCTGAAGGTTTGGGCTGAAGTGTTTAGAGCAAGAAGAGTCATAGGCAGAGAATAAGTCTCAACAATTAAGGGACAAGATAAAGAGAAGAAACCATATAGACACTACAAAGAAATAGCTGGGCAGGCGAGGTGGCTCAACTCTGTAATCCTAGCACTCTGGGAGGCCATGGTGGGTGGATTGCTCAACTCAGGAGTTCAAGCAAGAGTTTGAGACTCAGTCTGCTAAAAATCAAAAAACTGAGGCAAGAGGATCAGTTAAGTCCAAGAGTTTGAGGTGGCTGTGAGCTATGATGACCCCATTACGCTCTGCCCATTGCAATAGAATGAGGCACTGTCTCAATAAAAACCAAAACAAATATAGTTCAGTGTTACAGAAATCAAAGGTATAGAAAGTCCAAAATGGAGCAGGTGTTGCAGGAGTACCTGAAATCACAAATAAGTAGAGAAAAACAAGTGAATCTTTTCATTTAATGTTCTCTGCTCTGTCCCAGGGTTTATTACCTCGAGGTGAGAAGCCCAATCCTTTGAGGCAAAAGAATGCCAAGGTGAACCAACTTCTCAAGGTTTCCCTGCCGAAGCTTACCAATGTGCAGCTCCTGGATATAGATGGGGGCTTCGTGCACTCGGACGGTGCCATCTCCTGCCATGACATGTTTGATTTTCTGCATCTCACAGGAGGAGGCTATGCAAAGATCTGCAAACCCCTCCATGAACTGATCATGCAGTTGTTGGAGGAAACACCTGAGGAGAAGCAAACCACCATTGCCTGACTGGTTCCCTTCAGTGTTAATAGCATCCCAGCTTCCTCAGATCAGTTATGTCACTGGCACTACAGAATCCTTCTCTTTCTTAAGGCACTTTGCATTGTAGAATGTTC
This sequence comes from Perodicticus potto, assembly GCA_963574655.1. Lineage (NCBI taxonomy): Eukaryota > Metazoa > Chordata > Mammalia > Primates > Lorisidae > Perodicticus > Perodicticus potto. The sequence continues at coordinate 12,439 of CAUYRH010048648.1, read as the reverse complement.
CTGGATGTTCATATCTAGTGTTTGAAGGGGAGGAGGGATTTAAACTGGTCCTGTACATAAAGGTTTGTTTGACACAGGAGAAAAATTAGCCAAGGAAGATTGTTGTTTAAATTCATTTGAAACTAGAAGCGGACTTTTTAGTTGTATGTGTGACATATTTTTTGAATTATCACTGTTTTTCCTAGGACAACAGCAAGCATAAAAGTACTGAACAGTATGAAGATTCTTTTCTTGGCCTTTCTCTCTATGGATTATGTCATATATAATAATTATCAGAATCACACCTACTTGGCTTTAAAACAGATGTTTTCTTCTAATTTTTAAGGTTCATAATTTAGTTTTTTGCTTTTATTTTGCTTTCATATGTATCCTCAATATTTTCTTAATATTTAGCATCAGAGTGAACATGCTTTGTCATTCAAATATGGGAGACACTATAGTTATATGTGAATTGTTCTACTTTCTTAATCTTTCCTTGCTAAGCAGTGAAAAAAACAGGTTTTGCCCCCATTCAGGGGACTCTTTGGAGGGTATTATTTTTATGCTGCTGAATATCACGTCTGTAATAGAACCATGCGTGCAACCTTTCCTCCGTTTTCTTCTTCATCCTCCCTTGTGCCACCTCATCTCACCTTTTTTTCTTTTTGACATTACAAGTTTTTAACACATTTTTGACCTAGGAGCTCTGTTGCTGGAAGTATTCCCAGCCAGTTACTCTCATAATATTACCGATACAGAACTCATTCTTGTGTGGTGGTCTGTGTTCTAGAATCTGTGTAGTGCTATCCATATTCAGAGTTCTGGTTTGTTTTCTTTTTCCCTTAAAACCTGTTAACAGTTTCCCTTTTTTAGAAAAAAACAACAAAATCAGAACTCTGTTTCCCATTCCATAATGTCTGGCATTATTTCAAGTTTTATAATATCTTAAGGTATATATTTTATTTCTTCTATTGGCTAAGTTTTTAAATTTTGTCAATCCCCAGAAAATTTGACCTTTTCCCATGGGGAAGCAAGTGAAGCTGCTCTTTAGAATATTCTTCTTCTATTTCACCATTTTAGTGAAAAAGAACTAGGTTAGTTTAACTTTTAAGGTTTCTCATTAATGTATCTTCTTCTTAGACTTTCTTTCAAGAGAACTCTTTATAATCTTAATGTTTGCTTGAGCAACACGAACTGCCATTTAGAAAAATAATGAGATAATAGATGGCTTATTGTTCAGTATACCTATGGAATGTGTGCAAACCGGGTCTACAAATAGATATTTTGAACTGGACCAGATGGGTATTGAAGTAACTCATCAAAATGTGCTCTGCGGTGAGCTTAATGTTCAAGTTCAATAAGTAAGGTAATGTTTCATGTGCTGTTTGCAAAGCAAATGGCAGTGCTTTTGTATTTTGGAGGAAGGGGTTGATGATTTGTACTAAGACCTACTTCTGATTGAGAAGGGTAGAACTTGGGCTGGTTTTTTTTTGTTTTGTTGTTTTTGGTCAACCTCTTTCTAGAAATGTTTTTGTTTTTTGTCTTTTTTAAAAACTTTTTTTTGAATGTATCATGTCTTCATTAACAGAAAATACAGGTGGTGTTTACTAAACTTGTTTACTATATTATAATTTCCTTTTTATTTTTAGTAGCCCAGGTTCCCGAGTTTTTCAAGACAGATTTATTCTCAGCTGAGATGTAGTTGTTTATAGGAAGGAGAATTAAGCCAGAACTTTGTGTGTGAAAAGACAGTTTCCTATCCAGGTCTTTTTCTCTTTGTCAAAGGATGGGAGTATGGCCCAAATAAACCCACTAGGTTACTCCTGCAGCATGCGCTTTTAGCTTCTCTCTTGACTGAGGATCAAATAATCCCTTTGTGAGCTGGCTTTCAGCTCCTAGGCTTATGTGTACATGTAGAAACCTCAGATATAAAACCCACAATTTATATCTACCAGAGCTATTCAAGCAATAGTATTTGAACCACTAGCCTTTTAAATAAAATTCTGCCCCATTACTAATGAGCAGATACTGAGTTCACTCTCATTTCTTACCATATTTCTTTGTACTGCTTTAAGCAAAAAGTGTTAATATATTTTTTTGATTGACATCCACTTTGCTTCAGTGACAACTTACTGATTAGTCTTTGTACTTTTTAAAACAAAATCTGTAAATTTAATACATTGTCCAAGTTAAATGTCCTAGTTGTCATTGTGATTAAGGGGCCAACTTTCCAGGCAGCTAGCAGAGACATTATTCTGTTCCTCTCCCAGCAAATTCTAATTCCTTTGCCCACACATTCCCGCTACACTAGATGGTAGCCAGTGATGAAACTATAAAGATGTCTGTGGACATATCTTGAATGTGGCAGGTTGAAGATACACTGCCAGGGGTGATTTAGGGCACATTGTTTTTTTTGTCCTCATATTCTAGATTGCCATAGGCAGTGTTCTAGCTACCACCTTGGGTCTTTTTGGACTATTGAAGGCATCTGCCTAAGCCTGAAATCTTTTGTCATAAACCTTAACCTGACACATGAAGTCTTGAGTAGCTCATGCCCTGCTCTTAAGAATTGTCTCGTTAAAAAATAAATAGTTCCAACTGTCTTTTTTTATTTTTTTAACCTAGTCACTGTTTACAGTTGTATGCTAAAGCCTGAAATATTGTCTGTGCTGTGGTGTATGAGCATTGCCAATTTTATATTTATTGCAGTGAAGAAGAAACTAAAAATATATGAAAATGAGGGGCATGTCCAAGCTCCTAAATTCTGTGTGGGTGCATGTGGGAGAAGTGAGTTGGGGCCTCTTGAAAGGAGACATTTTGGAGAGGGGTACCCCAGGCTTCTGCTTGGTGTTCCTGCTTGGGGATCACTGCTGCTAGCTGACTGGACCTCCCCAACGAAAGTTTGTGATTCTGCTTTGGCAAAGTTTCATTGACAGTAGAACTCATTCTGTTTTAGTGTATATTTCAATATAAATGTAAACATCTTGCTCAAACTTGCTTATGTGTGTCTTCCTTATCATAATTTAGATTCCAATGGTGAAAAAAAGAACGGGTTGTTTTCTGCTTATCATAAGGAAATTGGATACTTAGATCATCCTGCTATTTTTCTGTAGAACTTAGCATTCCAAGCTGACTCTAATCACTTATCTTCTTAAGCATATAGGATGGCAGGGTGGGGTGAGTAGATGTAAGAAATCCTAAATAGTAGATAATGGAAAAATTGTCAAATGAATGTTGCAGATTGGTCAATAGTATCTGCAAGTTAAAAAGAATTAACTCTTAAACCATAACTGATCTTTTGGCCCTCTTTTCTCATATCAGTCTTTAGAATTTATTCTATAAGATGTACCAGGGCGGCGCCTGTGGCTCAAAGGAGTAGGGCGCCGGCCCCATATACCGGAGATGGCAGGTCCAAACCTGGCCCCTGTCAAATAAAAAAAAGATGTACCAGTTTCCACTGTTTCTCCATTCCTCACACTAACAATCACCCATTCTTTCCACTATTGCCCCTAGCTTCAACTTGAGTGCTTCGGACAAATACTGCTCTTTCTGTATTTCTGTGCCATCTAGATAAAAAAGAATCAGGATAATATTTGCTATCTGTTAGCTCCCTAGGTACTTTGTATAGGTACAATACCATTTTACTGTTGGCTGAAAGGCCAAGGGACTGGGTTTTGTATCTTGTCTGAGATTAGTCATATACTTGAAATGGTTGAGCTAGGATTTGGACAGTTTTACTTGACTTTAGGCTTTGTCCTTGTCTCTACTTATTCAACCTGCGGTATCTTTTTGGCTGTGGATTTTGATGTACTGAGTTTATGATAGATACTTCCCAGGTTTCCTTTCAATATATAATTTAAAGTTCTAGCCGGGCATTGTGACAGGTACCTGTAGGCCCAGCTACTTGGGAGGCTGAGGCAAGAGAATTGCTTAAGCCCAAAAGTTTGAGGTTGCTATGAGCTGTGATGCCAGAGCACTCTACCAAGGGTGACATAGTAAGACTGTCTCAAAAACAAAAACAAAAAAAAATTCATTAGCTATCTTGCCTCCTACTTGAAAACCAGTAGAATTAAAGTGCATTTTGTAGCCCAGGTATAGTGGCTCACACCTGTAATCCTAGCTCTCTGAGAGGCCGAGGCAGGAGGATAGCTTGTGCTCACGAGTTGAAGACCATCCTGAGCAAGAGCAAAAAACTCTGTCTCTACTAAAAATAGAAAAATTAGCCAGGCATCATGGCTGGTACATGTAGTCCCAGCTACTTGGAAAGCTGAGGCTGGAGGACAGCAGTAAGCTACGCTGACAACATGGCACTTTAGCCTGGGGCAAGAGAGTGACACTAAAAAAGAAAAAAATCATTTTTATATGAAGCACAAATTTTTGGTAATGTAGCTGAAGAGGTTCCATGGCTGGCTTCTGTATTAATGTAAGTTCAAGGCTGGCTCACTCCTATAATCTTAGCACTGTGGGAGGCTGAGGTGGGTAGATTGCTTGAGCTTAAAGAGTTTGTGACCATACTGAGCAATAGTGAGACCCCATCTCTACTGAAAACAGAAAAATTAGCCAGGTGGTATAGTGGGCGCCTGTAGTCCCAGCTACCTGGCAGGCTGAGGCAAAGAGTTTGAGGTTGCTGTGAGCTACATTGATGCCATGGCACTATGGCACTCTACCCAGGACAACAGAGTGAAACTTGGTCTAAATATATGTGTGTGTGTGTGTGTGTATGTGTGAAGTTCAGATTGACAGGAAGATGCTATTGGGATAAATGAATTAAATTTAAAGGAAAATAAAAAGCAAGACTATGAGGCAAAGGCAAAAAATGAAATCTAAAGGAAGTATGACAAAAGACATGGCAGAAGGGTAACCTTTAAAGTAGGCAGTTGTCAGCTTGCATGTGCATGAGGGGAGACCACAGCTGCAGATGAAGATGTCAGAGGACGGTTCATAGCAAGTCTGCAGGGAGCACAACTGCCTCCCTCAGAGTCTACTCTTAAACAAGGCTGGAACAGTTGCAAACAGTCTAGTCTGGGCTTATGCTGTGGACTGCCTGATCAGAACTGGATCAATGTCATCACAGTGTAATACCATGTGACTGCAGGCTGTACAGGACATGAACCTTAAGCATGGACTCTATGTATCACTTTTACCTCCCCAGGCTAAAACAACCTGCTCCAAGTACTGTCCTCTTGACAGTTATGAGACACTAGAACAAGGGTCAGTTAATTACTCAACTGGCCCATCAGGACCTAGCCTGATGACTAACACCATCAACTATCAGGCCTGCAGTAATTATAGCTCATTGATACACCGGTATCATATTCTTGGCAGCTGAAAGTTCTATGATTTTGTATCATTCACTTTATCACTCCACCACAGTGGTACTAGTGGATTAAAATGGTTAATCCAATAGTTAGTGGATTCCTATGGTAGGAAGAAATTGGGGGATATTTAACTGAGGTATTTTAGTTTCTCTAGTTGTCTCTCCCCTTCTATCATCACACCAAGTTCTCTGCCCACATCCCTAGAGGCCTTGCCTTTGTCAACTGCTTGCTGGTTCCTCTTAGGTCACAGAGAAGCAGTGGAAGCCCCCTGGGTCCCAAAGTTTTCCTTGACTGTATCCAAATTACCCCACACCTCTTCAATGGCCCTGGACAGGTGAGCGATAGAGTGATGTGGAAGAAGGAACAAGCTCCATCTTGAGGAGCTTGGGGGGAAACTGGACAAACCAACAGCAGAATCCATCCCCTACTTTTCTCAGCTGTGACAGGGGTAACATATTAACTGCATGTTTTTTCATAGCCATGAAGCAAAGATCTTAAATCTTTTGCTAAACACACGGTCTTTGTTTGACTCTGGCATGATTGTATGCTATGCCCCTTGCCTTTTGCTTACTTGCCAGCTCATTCTAGCTTAATTCACTTACATATAAAACAAGAACAGGCCGAGCGAGGTGGCTCACACCTGTAATCCTAGCACCCTGGGAGGCTGAGACAGATGGATTGCTAGAGTTCGAGATCAGCCTGAGCAAGAGCAAGACCACGTCTCTAAAAATTAGCCGGGCATTGTGGCGGATGCCTGTAATTCCAGCTACTAAGGAGGTTGAGGCAAGAGGATTACTTGAGCTCAGGAGTTGGAGGTTGCTGTGAGCTGTGACGCCACGGCACTCTACCCAGGGCAACAAAATGAGACTGTCTTAAAAAAAAAAAAAAAAATTTACACACTTATCAAACTTTGGCAGGGTACTTGGGAAGAACACATCAGTGTACTGCAGCATGTTTGTTGGCAACCATTGACTTAAAAGATCAAGCTGCTAAATGTAATATCCAACACTCTTCATGACCTAGGCCCCTCTTTAATTTTCATCCTCCTGCCTTTTACTTTGAACTTTTATGCCAAACAGCATTGAACTTGAGCCTATGCCTTTGGCCCTGATTGGGACTCCCTTGTCTGGATATTTTCCTGCTCATTGTAGCTGAGCTATCTCCTACTAATCTTTTAAGAACTCAGGGCTGGGCACAGTGCCTCATGCCTGTAATCCTAGCACCCTAGGGGGCCAGGGTGGGTGGATTGGCCTGAGCTCATTGATACACCGGTTTGAGACCAGCCTGAGCCAGAGCGAGACCCTGTCTCTAAAAATAGCGGGGCATTATGGTGGGCGACTGTAGTCCCAGCTACTTGAGAGGCTGAGGTAGAGAATTGCTTAAGCCCAAGAGTTTGAGGTTGTTATGAGCTGTGACACCACAGCACTCTACCAAGGGTGACAAAGTGAGACCCTGTCTCCAAAAAAAAAAAAAAAAAAAACACAAGCATACTTGAAATGTTTTTTGATTTCCCGTATTTCTAGTTATGGTCTATGTTAGATCCCACCTCTGAATTCCCATAAACATCTGTATCATTGCACTTATCACAGTGTATTACATGAAAAAAATTCATTTCTATTTTATTTATTTATTTTTTTAGAGACAGAGTCTCACTTTATTGCCCTCAGTAGAGTGCCATGGCATCACAGCTCACAGCAACCTCCAGCTCTTAGGCTTAGGCGATTCTGTTGCCTCAGCCTCCCTAGTAGCTGGGACTACAGCTGCCTGCCACAACTCCCGACTATTTTTTTGTTGAGTTTGGCCGGGGCCGGGTTTGAACCCACCACTCTTAGTATATGGGGCTGGCGCCCTACTCACTGAGCCACAGGCGCCGCCCCGGAGCCTTGTTTTTTGCTCAGGCTGATCTCGAACCTGTGAGCTCAAGCTATCCACCTGCCTCAGCCTCCCAGAGTGCTAGGATTACATGCATGAGCCACTGTACCCGGCCCCTTTCTATTTTTGAGAAGAAATGGGAATAAGGACTAGGTAGCTGCACTGTACCCAATGTTTAATTATTTTTTTTTAAGAGATAAGTTCTCACTCTTGTCTCCCAGGCTAAGTACATTGGCCTGATCATAGCTCCCTAACCTCTAACTCTTGGGCTCAAGCAATCCTCCTGCCTCAGTCTCCCAAATAGTTAGAACTATAGGGGTACACCACTATGGCTGGCTGATTATTTTATCTTTTGTAGACATGGGATCTTACTATGTTCCCCAGGCTGGTCTTGAATTCTTGGGCTCATTGTGAGCCACTGTGCCTGGCCCATACCAATGATCTTTCAAAACAGAGATGGGTAAAGTTTCTTTAGTAGCATCTTCTGATTTCTTAGCCAAAGACCCAAGCTTTTTTTTTTTTTTTTTGAGACAGATTCTCACTCTGTCTGTCACTATGGGTAGGGTGCCATAGCATCATAGCTCACAGCAACCTCAAATTCCAGGCTTTGAGCAATCCTCTTGCCTGAGCCTCCTAAATAGCTGGGACTACAGGCATGTGCTACCACACCTGCCTAGTGGGGTTTTTTTTTTTTTTTTTAGTAAATAGAGGTTCTCACTCTTGCTCAGGCTGATCTTGAACTCCTAAGCTCAAACAATCCACCCATCTCTGCCTTCCAGAGTGCTAGGATTACAGGCATAATTAATAGGAACTTGTAGTCCTAGCTTACTCATGAGCTGAGGCAAGAGAATCGCTTGAGGCATGGGTTACTGTGCCCAGCTGACCCAAGCTTTCTTGAAATGGGAGGATGGCTGGCTCATTTTTATCGCTGATCTTTGGAGGCACAGATTTGAATTTATCAATTATTTATCTGCTTGTTTTCTGCAACCTGATGACCAGTCTTGTTTCTTAGAAAGCTGAGATGTTAGTTCCATCACATGGCCAGAAGGAACCAGATGCAGGGCCTGAATGTATTACAGCTATTTCCCAGTATAAGTGGGGAAAGTCCAGTTTTAGGAAATGGAAAGTGACTAATCTATCTTTGGCAGAAGGTATTGCGCATTTGTTGAAAGCTGCTCTCCCTTGTCTCCCTTTCTTTTCTTTACATAATAGTTCAGGGTGATGAATACACCCAAGGCTAGCTCCATTGTGAATGTTTAGGAGGACAATGGGAGATTAGACATGGAACTCGGGAAGTTTTAGTAATATGCCTATGTCACACAGTGCAGGGATTTAACTGTAGAACTTTATTTTATTTTATTTTTTGAGACAGAGTCTCACTATGTCGCCCTAGGTAGAGTGCCGTGGCATCACAACTCACAGCAACCTCCAACTCTTCAGCTTTAAGTGATTTTCTTCCCTCAGCCTCCCAAGTAGCTGGGACTACAGGCGCCCACCACAACACCCAGCTATTTTTTGTTGCAGTTGTCATTGTTGTTTAGCTGGCCTGGGCCAGGTTCAAACCCTCCAGTCTCAGGGTATGTGGCTGGTGCCATAACCACTGTGCTGTAGGCACCGAGCCAGAACTGTAGAACTTTCTGACATCCCTCAGGCGAGGCCAGGTCAGGCACAGTGGCTGGCACCTGTAATCCTGGCACTCTGGGAGGCTGAGGCAGGAGGATCGCTCAAGATCAGGACTTTAAGACCAGGTGGAGAAAGAGTAAGACCCCCACCCCATCTCTGCCAAAAATAGAAAAAATTAGCCTGGCTTGGTGACAGGCACCTGTCGTCCCAGTTTACTCAGGATCTGAGGCAAGAGAATCGCTTACTCCAGAAATCTGAGATTGTATGAGCTATGATGACCCCATGTACTCTAGTCAGGGCAATAAGAGCAAGATTCTGTCTCAAAACAGACAACCCACGCAAAAAACTTTCTGACACCAAAGTCCTGGCTTTTCCCATAATACTGTGAAACTATGTGACAGGTTTAACCCCAGAATGGCAAATTAAATCCTGTAACTTTGATTCCCAATCTGATGTGCGTTGAGTTTTCAGTTCTTTAAGGAGAGAGAGCCACAGACAGGGCAGCCCTGGGAAAGAACACAATTTGCATGATGGAAAGAAGTAATGAACTCTTGCTGCTGGGGCTACCTGGATCTGGCACAATTCTTTGTGAGCTCCAGATAAATACACTGAGCCTTGTTTATAGTCACAGTGTAAACAGGGAACTTCAAGTCAATTTCCTTCAGAGGAGTTGGTTTTGCAACATTTTTTTCTGGGTTAAAGTTAACAGCATTACTTGATTCTAAAATCTGTTTTTGTTGTTGTTTGGAGACAGAGTCTCATTTTGTTGCCCCAGGCTAGAGTGCCATGGCATCAGCCTAGCTCACAGCAACCTCAAACTCCTGCGTTCAAGTGTTCCTCCTGCCTCAGCCTCCCAAGTAGCTGGGACTACAGGAGCCTGCTACAACCCCCATCTTGTTTTTCTATTTTTAGTAGAGATGGGGTTTCGTTCTTGCTCAGGATGGTCTCGGAACTCATGAGCTCAAGCAATCCACCTGCCTCGGCCTCCTAGAGTGTTAGGATTACTGGCGTGAGCCACTGCAGCTGGCCTTAAAATCTGTTTTGAGGCTCGGCACCTGTGACTCAACAGGCTAAGGTGCCAGCCATGTACACCTGAGCTGGCGGGTTCGAATCCAGCCCGGGCCCGCCAAACAACAATGACGGCTGCAACCAAAAAAAAAAAAAAAAAAATGGCCGGGCGTTGTGGTGGGCACCTGTAGTCCCAGCTACTTGGGAGGCAGAGGCAAGAGACTCGCTTGAGCCCAGGAATTAGAGGTTGCTGTGAGCTGTGATGCCACAGCACTCTATCCAGGGTGACAGCTTGAGGCTGTGTCTCAAAAAAAAAAAAAAACCTATTTTGATTATGCCAACCACCCACTGGCACAGTCACTTTCTGCCTCCCAGGTTCCTAAATTACTTGATTGGATTCAGGTAATCCATTTACTATGCTTCTTACAGAATTCAACCCCTGGTGCAGGCATCAGGTCATTCTAACAAAACCCTTGGGCCAGGAGAAGCTTCCTTCCTGTCCTCTTGCCCCAAACTTTGCAAATCTCCTGTGACTTAAAATGGAGCTGGACCTCAGCTGCTTGGTGAATGGTCTCATTTCTTTTTCTTTCTTTTTTAGAGACAGAGTCTTGCTTTGTCACCCTCGGTAGAGTGCCATGGCATCACAGCTCACAGCAACCTCCAGCTCTTGGACTTAGGCAATTCTCTTGTCTCAGCCTCCCGAGTAGCTGAGACTATAGGTGCCTGCCACAACGCCCAGCTTATTTTTTTTCTTGCAGTTTGGCCGGGGCTGGGTTGAACCTGCCACCCTTGGTATATGGGGCCGGCAACCTACTCACTGAGCCACAGGCACGGCACCTGAATGGTCTCATTTCTTTGGTCTGTTCAGCACTCAGTCTCAGGAAGGATGGTCCACAGGGAGGTAGAAGTCATCAGAGACTTATGACCTCCATCTTGACCTGTGCAGGGCCAGAGTTGGGGTTGAGGTATCTGTATATTAAGGCAAAGAAGGCAGCAGCTAGACCTACACAGAAGGCCAAGGGCATTTCCCAGAGGCCTTGCCTTCTTCCCTTTCACTCACAAGTCTGGCTATGAGACCCAGCACTGCCCTTTTCTGCTGACTATTGCAGCCAACAAAAAGCCATTCTCTCTCTCTGGGCTTCCAGACCTCAGAAAGGGCCTATTCACAACTGGGTTGTGGTGTTTTCTCTTGGTGTGGGGTGTGGGGGTGGAAGCAGAGGGGCTAAGGAAAGTTCTTCAGACCTGGAACAGCAAGAAAATCTCAGGCTGCTGCCCTCCTAGTGTGTCTGAATACCTAGGATGCTGAGTATTCAAAGACTAAGCCCTTGAGATCTTGCAAAAGGAAAGGATCCCCTTGAGGTTTGCTTGAATAGATTTCTCCTGAGATATTGCCAGGAGAAAGGGGGCTAATAGGAATATTGATAATCAGGGCGGTGCCTGTGGCTCAGTGACTAGGGCGCCGGCCCCATATACCGAGGGTGGCAGGTTCAAACTTGGCCCTGGCCAAACTGCAACAAAAATAACGGGCGTTGTGGTGGGCTCCTGTAGTCCCAGGTACTCGGGAGGCTGAGGCAAGAGAATCGCCTAAGCCCAAGAGCTGGAGGTTGCTATGAGCTATGACGCTATGGTACTCTACTGAAGGTAACAAAGAACAGTGATTTTCAAACTTTATTGTGCATAGCCATCTCCTGGAGTGCTCTGCCACCAGAGACTGTAATTTAGTAAGTGTGAAATAGGATCCCAGAAGGTGCGTTTTAAATAGATCAAGGGGCTCGGTGCCTGTGGCTCAACGGGCTAAGGCGCCAGCCACATACACCTGAGCTGGCAGGTTCGAATCCAGCCCGGGCCCGCCGAACAACAATGACGGCTGCAACCAAAAAAAAATGGCCGGGCATTGTGGCGGGCGCCTGTAGTCCCAGCTACTTGGGAGGCAGAGGCAAGAGACTCGCTTGAGCCCAGGAATTGGAGGTTGCTATGAGCTGTGATGCCACAGCACTCTATCCACAGTGACAGCTTGAGGCTCTGTCTCAAAAAAAAAAAAAAAAAAAAATTAAATAGATCAAGGGGCACATTTTGCCCCAAAGCATAAGAGGCCAACTTGGAACTCTAGTGCAGCAGCCTGTATTCCCAACTACTTGGGAGGCTGAGGTGGGAGGATCACTTGAGCCCAGGCGCTCTTTGCCAGCCTGGTTGCATGAGCATGCACTTACATGCAAAAGCCGATTCAGAATGCTTCTCCTTGCCACCAGCCCCCAGCCTGGGTTTATTCAGTATAGCCACTGCAGAGACTCTATTATCCTCAATTTATGGTTCTCACAACACCCAGGAAAGTTCCCAGCAATTGGTAGGTCATTTAAGTGACATCAGGCCTGACAGCTTAGTGCTAGGGTGTTTATCTTAAGAGTCAAAATTATTAGGGTTGGCGCCTGTGTCTCAAGCGGCTAAGGCGCCAGCCACATACACCTGAACTGGCGAATTTCAAATCCAACCTGGGCCCACCAAACAACAATGACGGCTGCAACCAAAAAATAGCTGGGCGTTGTGGCAGGCACCTGTAGTCCCAGCTACTTGGGAGGCGGAGACAGGAGACTCTCTTGATCCCAGGAATTGAAGGTGAGCTGTGATACCATGGCACTCTA
>CAUYRH010048646.1:0-25519 GCA_963574655.1 Perodicticus potto | reverse complement strand
ACATACACAGACGCAATTCCTAATGCACCAGTGTTGAAACAGGTAAAAATAGTTGTAATAAAAATGCAGTGAAGACTGCGTAATATTCCATGGTGTACATGTACCACAATTTATTAATCCATTCATGGATCGATGGGCACTTAGGTTTCTTCCATGACTTAGCAATTATGAATTGGGCTGCAATGAACATTCTGGTATAGATGCCTTTGTTATAATGTAAGTATCTCAAGAATGGAAGAGAAAGTACCCAATGTACTCAGCCCTGCTGTGAAGCTAATTTGTAGCTGTCCTATGAATGGTATAACCCAACTATAACACAGGAATATGGGGAAAGGGGCAAGGGTAGGGAGGGGAGAGGGGAGGTTGGGGCGGAGGGAGGGTAATTGGTGGGGCCACACCTACGGTGCATACTAGAAGGGTACGGGCGAACCTCGCTAAATGCAGAATACAAATGTCTTCATATAATAATGGAGAAATTGCCAGGAAGGCTATGTTAACCAGTTTGATGAAAATAGTTAGGATTGTATATGAAACCAGCAAATTGTACCCCTTGATTGCACTATTGTACACAGCTATGATTTAATGATAAAGATAATAAAAAATTAAATTAAAAAAAATGCAGTGAAGAACATAAAGGAGAGAATGTGTGTTCGTTGGTGCCTGACTGGTTCGAGAGTGCAGAGGAGTCAGAGGCTGGAAGAAGCGGAAACTGCCAATGTTCATCACACAAAAAGGAGTTGTTTTAAGGCTACGCTCAGCAGGGGAAGCAAAAAGTACACATTTAGGTCAATCATCAGGGACCTCTGAGATTGTTTCAGCCTTAATATTTCTACCTCCAGCTCGACATTATACTCAATTAATCTGCCCTTGTCCAAAGTAGAGAGATTTTAAAGAGGCTTATTCTCTCTTGCTGTGAGGAACCGTTCCCGTGGAGAGTGCATCGCACACACCCTACAAGATAAAGCCTCCCTTTCTGGTCCTGAAACCTAATCTAATATAGCAAGACCTTACCATGTCTGGCAGAGGAAAATAGGTATAGAGACATCAGGCATGATCAATTGTCACGACAGAGAGAAGCATTTGCAGGCAATCTACAGGACATGTGCCATTTTTCTCATATAAGGGAACTTCCCTAAAAGAGTGATGTCTGTCTAATTCAATGCTAGCATGGTCTAGAAACAAATAACAAGTTTGAGGGTGGTAAAAATATTGACAGTTCCAAACCTGCCTTCCTTCGAAGTCATTATCTGAACTCCTCGGTGTCCTAAATGACTTAATTTTCTCTAAACTTTGTCCACTCTGAGTAAGTGCTTCTGTTAATGAAAAAGCATAAGTCTCAGCATTTATCTTTCAAAGTGGGAAACCGAAATGCAAATGTTTTCTGTGGATCTGTAGCCAGAGTCTGCGTTCCAGTTTTGTAAAACCTGTGACCTTCAATGTATTCCCTATCCAGCGAGAGGGATGCGACCTGTCCATGGTGGTCTGGGTCAAGGTGTGCCTGAGTGGCTGTCCAGGAAGGGGGACATGACCTGTCCATGGTGGTCAGGCTCAGTGTGTCCCTGTGTGGCTGTCCAGCGAGGGGGACGTGATCTGTCCATGATAATCAGCTTTTGTAGCCGCAAGAAGCAGAGAAGAATTCTTAAGATGCTTGTGGCTGTTTCATTAAGCAGTAATAAAAAGAAAATAAATGAATTCTATTGTTCCATCTTCTTACTCTCTTAAAGATAAATTTTCTTTTGTGAATGTGCCAGTCCCCTAACTGGTTCCTTTCTAGGTGTATTTGTCCTGGGTTTCCTGTGAGGGTCAACAGCAGACTTCCAGACCCTCAAAGTGTTCTACCTCCCTGGTGTTTGTCCGGTCCCTGAATCCACCGTTTCTCAGACATTTCAGGCACTCTGTAAATGTTGACTCCTTTTCTCATTATTACCTGATAGTGAGGTTTCTAATAAAGGGAGAGGTTTTACTGAAAAGTTTTATGAAATCCTTCCTCGGGCAGGTGAGAGACTGAGGCTCATACTCACAAAGTGATGTGAAACTCTCCCAGGTAAAGTCTCAGCACCCACAGTTAAATCTTCAACCATGCAAGTGTAGCGTCTCCTACCTCCCCCTTGCATCAAGCCTGTGGGCTTTTATTCAAAAATTCAAGCACTGAATAAAGTTCAAATAGTTGTCAAATTGGTGACAACCTTTTGAGAATTGGAGGATGCTGTTACATTCTCCAAATGTAATAAAAAAAGTGAATGTGGTGAATAATAGAATATCCACACTTGAAATCCACGTTACTCATAAAAAATAATCACATAGGAAACTCCTATTTTTAGTTTCCAAAGAGAAAAGTTCCAAAAAGTTTAAGTATATTATTATTTATGAGTTAGTAGATTTGAGACAAATTGAATCTTCTCCCCCCACCCCAATGCAACCGAGAAAAACACGAGCACACCACAGTAACCACACCATTAATGGGAAGAGGTGTGAGTAGATGGTGGTGCCCACGAAGAGTTCTAGAAGCAAGAGGGTCTTGTCCAAGAATCTCATTTAATTCAAACCTTTAAATAACTGTTTAAGAGTAGCTATTAATAGACCTCTATCAGAAGAACTCTACCTGGGAGTTTTACAAGCTTAGGTCCTTAAGTTCAGTGTATATAAAAGTGAGCAGAGAATGCAGATGATACCCTAACTCAAAACCGAACTTCCACACTTGTTTCCCAGGACTCTGCCCTGGGAGAGTGTGCCTCATGATGATTTTCATTACTTATACTTATAGGTAAATTTAGTTATTTTAAAATAGCTTGAATATATTTAATTATGCTTAAACTAAGGGGAAAATAACTATTTATTACTAGCCATTTCATAATATACCCAAGTTTATTATGCATTTATGTGTATAATTCTATATTTCTACACATGGTTTTATTTTTCTATTTAGTTATCTCAAATTTTACCTTAGACTAGTAACTTGAAGGATTTTATCCTTTCATATAGAATGAAAAATGAAAGTTTGTTCTTAACAATTTCCAAGACTCAATAGATCTTTGCTGGTTTGGGTTTGGGGGGTTTTGTCTTATTTTTCCCCCTAATTCTCTAATATGCATTGTGGAACTGGCCCTGAGCTCACAGTGACTTAGTGCCCTGGATGACTCAGACAGGGCTGTCTCAGCAGTTAGGAGGAGCTGAAAATACTTTCTTTTGATAGACTGCAACTCAGTCACCCTAGGGACAATTATGAACTTGGGACAGAAGGGGACTCATATGCCTATTTTCTTTATGTCTCTATTTCCACCACTCAGTAGAGTGCAAGGCATAGAGGAAATTTACTCTCTCCAACTTTCCATGAGTCTGTAAAATATTCTAATGATGTTGGGCTATTTAAATTGAAGTCCTTAAAAAAAACTCAACTATATTAAATTTACACATTATAAATGAAGATATTTAAAATACACGGTAATCCCACTCGTTGGTACCCATTTCCTGTTCAAACTGCACTAATGAAATATTGTAAACTGAATAGCCTATAAATACAGAAATTTGTTTCTCCATGTCCTAGAGGCTGGGAAGTCCATAATCAAGGTGCCAGCAGATTAAGAGTTTGGTGAGAGCCCATAGGTGGCACCTTCTTACTGTGTGTTTTTGGATCCTCCTTTAGAAGGGCACTAATCACATTTATGATGATCCCACCCTCGTGACCTAATCACCCCCCTACCCCCAAAACCCTATCTCTTAGTATCATCACCTTAGTGCCTTAATGGTTAGGGTTTCAACAAATTAATTTGTATGCAGGGGAATAGCCATTCAGACAAGAGCAACAATATTAAGTCATTTCTTAATTTTTAAAAAGGTGAAAACACAAGAATGACATGGAAAATGGGCATGGAATTCATATTTATATAGGTATTTCTATGTGCCTTTTATCACCTACTGGTTAGAAAGAGATGTGTTATATTGATTAATTTATGATCCAGACACATGAATATGTTAAAAAGTTAAGATTACTCAAGATATAAATAATTTATAGTTTCAAAACTTATGTTTGGAAAAAATAAATGAATTAGTGAATACATTCATGAGTAAATGGAGCCAATGACATGAAAAAGCCAGAAAAATGAAGCGAAAACACAGTATAGAGAAGATGGTAGAGAAATACCTCAGTGTAACTTAAAACATTGGCACTCTGTCCCTACTTGACATCACATCCCTGTCCCTCACCTGACATCACATCCCTATCTCCCACCTGCCAGCCATCTGTGCCAATGGTGAGCAGCAAGTGCTTGTGAATTTGTACCAACCTCCCACCTCTTGTTGAAGGGCCACCCTTAGCCAGTGACAGAGAGTTGCATGGATATAAAACACCTCCTTCCTCCTGAGGGGACAGCTCTGATATGTGATCAGCCCTCTCTAGGGATTCCCTGAAACGTTTAAGCTGAAAGCATCTTCCCCCAGACTCCCCGCAGCCTGGCTTGCTCTCCTTCCCTTCCAGGGGCTGCTCCTGCAAATCCAACCTAAGATACCTAGTAACTAAAATAAAGGTAGTGGGTCACATTTCTTGTAAAATCACAGAGACTTTCTAATTATAACCCAAAACTCAAAAATAGATAGATCAAACTCCTTTCCATAGCTATAATTTTATATGATACAAATGCTAACAAAGAGGATATTTGTCTCCCTCTGTGAAGATAACTAAACAACAAATATTTCATGGTAGATTAAGAATATCATAAGAAAAGAGTCATTTCACTTAAAGGATGTAGCATTCCTGGCTCTCTACACATATAGCAAAAATTAGGAAAGGTAGAACATTGAAAGAATTATAAGAAGAAATAGATAAACTAACAATAATTGTGTAGAATTTTCATACACAATCTTCTCATAAATTGATGGACCAGATATACCAAAAGGCAGCGAGGATCTTGAAATCCTGAATAACAATATTAATATTCATTTCATGATGGATTATGGAGGGCACTGTGCTCAATACTTAGAGAATAATCTTGTTTTTATTAATCATACAAGAAATTAAAAAATTAAATACACTGTAGCTTACAGAACACATCTCAAAACAATTGTAAGATAATCTATATTACACCTACCGTGTTACACCTAATTTACACCCCAAGGATGATTTTTGGAAATAATTGTATAAATTAATACTGAAAAGATAACCAAAACAACCTATATTTTGGTAATATAAAAGCATGTTTTTAAATTAGTAGTGTATCAAAGATAAAATAGATAAAAAGGTAATGAAATATGACAAGTTGGATGAAGGTGATTGTTGGATGAAGGTGATTTGCACTATAATAAACAGATTTCTTATTATTTTATTTTCACACTCAAGGAAGTGAGGATTGAGGTCATGCTTCTGAGCTTTGCTTAAGGATGTGCTAAGTAAATGGCAAACCCAGAAATTAAAGTCAAATGTTTTGATTTGCTAATTGTAACTTTTAGTGTTTTTATAAGTCTACAGGTACAGTAGCTAGTGTTGTTAAGGGTGCAGCAAATACTTCATTTACCTAATGGAGTCAGTTTCTGTCCTCCAAGTGTGTCTGGGTCATCACAGCTGATATCTGCAGGCCCCACAGCAACCTGCCTGCTGCCATCTTTGGATCATGCTGATGCGTGCAGGGGAAGAGTGAGTCATCCCCGCCAGGCCTGTGTCCCTCTGTATCCGTGCTTGTCTTTGTGCTTGTGGGGAACAGTCACCAACATTCCAAATAAGCCACACCCCACGGCTAGAGTCTTCATTACATGCAAACATGGCCGGTTCTGCGTAAACATGGTTTAGATTCCAAAGCTTCTGTGGAATGCCCATCATTTCTCTCCCACACCTACTTCCTTTGTGACCCTGCCCTTTGGTTCAGCTTCAGATGCACCTAAACGCCGGGGACCCCCCGATGTCTGTCTACAGAACCCTCTCTCCTGAACCCAACTCAAACATCACGCTGTCTGCCCCTCCACCCCGTTCGGGCATCCGGCAGACATCTCAACATGGTCCTGTTGAAAGCAGAACTTCCTTACCCTTCCCTGCCCATACCTATTCTATCTCGGGTCTTTTGGCAAATGGCAATTGTATTTGAGGCTTCTCAGAAAAATAGCCTGAAGTAATCCTTAACCTTTGATTGAGAAAACCCAATGTGCTCAACCTCCCCATATCTTCAGAGTCTGACTTCCTTCCCGCCAGTCCGGAGCTGTCACCCGGGTCTGAGCTCTGCGCTCTCCCATCTGGACACCTGCCGTTCTCTCCGGGGGTCCCCTTGCTTTTTCAGGACCTGCAGCAGCCACAGCCTCCCCTTTCACTCTGAGGAAGGTGAGGTCTGTAAAATGGCCCTGGGCACAATACTGGGCTGACCTCCTCCCCCCAGGTGCTGACTCCCCCCATTCTCCCTCCACAGTCAGCCTCTGCACCAGGCGCTCGCTGGCCTCGGCCCTCAGACCACATGAGGCAACCTGACCCTCCCCAGGCTCTCCTGAGCCTCTGGACCTGGCTCTGCTTTTTATTTATGTCACCAGCCCTGTCCAGAATATGTTAAGATTTATTTTGTCATCTTGCTTGTTGTTTATTTTCTTTCCCTCCCTTTTCTTGCTTATTGTTTACATTTTTCTCTCCCTTTCAAAAGATGAAATATATTATTTAGTTTTTTTAATAGACACATATCTGCTAATTTATAATACTGGACTAGTCCCTATGCCTTTACATCAGCTTTCAGCTGCGACCCAATGTCTCTCCACACATGAGTTGCGATCTTTGTCATCGATGTACTCAAGTCCCTGGGTCTAGGCAGAGCCTGCCTCACTCAAGTTGTGGAAAACGTATCGGATTAAAGAACTTCATAGGGGCGCTTCCTTCATTCAGTGAAATAATTAGTGTGTCAGTTACTGTTTAAATTTTATTCATAAAGCATTTTATAGTAGTAGCCCTTTTAGGTTGTTAACAGAAGCAATTATTTTTATCTGTTTTCACAATGAGACTTTCTTTAACAGAATAAACTCCACAAATAAATTAATTAAAGCCAATTTCTTTAAACAAAAGGAGACCTAGACCACATTTTTCACAAAGCAATTTTTAAACGTAGGAGTGTAAGTAAATTGCTCAAGCTTCTTGGAAGGAATGGTATTAATGCACTGACTGTGTTATCAGTAGATGGGATGTGGGATGTGGTATACACAGATTGAATCACAATAGGACGCTGGAAAGAAGTAGAAAGGGACAGCTATATATCTTCTGTGCGTCTCTTTAAATATCTATTTTTCATTTCAGAGTTTCCCATTCCCTTAGGTACAGTATGAACTTAAAAGCAACCTAGATTCTTCATAGGACTTTTAGAGTATATGATAGATCAATAATTTGTTGGTTTGTTTATGAAATATGCCAACTTACTAGGACAGAGTCATTTTTAAGAGGAAGCCAAGATCAATATATATGTGCATAGATTTATGGGTGTTTTTGTTACAATCAGAATGAGTCTGTTTAGAGAACTCTAAACGGCAAGCCTGGCTGTTTTTACTTGATCTATCGGCTCGCAGGTGCCACTTTAATTCCAGAGACTAAAAATACCACGTCTGAGACTTTTATTCTGATACATTCTCCTTGAGTGTAATTAATTTTAACAGCCGGATTTTAAATTTCAGACAAATAACAACTCAACTATACTTAACAGCATAATCTCCAGGATTTGCTCCTTTTCTTAGGAATATCAGATATTAGTTCATGTCAAAGTATTTTAGAATTACATCCCACTGGATGTTCATGTTCATTTTCCTTTTACTGAATTAAAGAGAGGAAACAGAACTATGCACTTAAATATGTATTATGACTTAAATGTCAAGCTATAAACACGGCCCCAGAGGACCCAGCCTGGATACTTTTCTTTGTATGGCTGGTTGGATCTTGGAACTGTCACCCTTAAAAACCTGGTTTGGGCAAAGACAGAAGACGCAATAGAATTCTATTTATTCATTTCAGTGATACTTCTGTTATGTTTATTTACTGAACACAACTCGGCGCTCTAGTCAACACTGAATGATTAGCCGGAGCAGACCGACTGGCACCAGGGAGTGAAGCCATCCTGTGGCCACAGGAGGAGAAACAGTGTGACACGGCAGCCTTTATGTAAACCACCCCTGGTTCTAAGGAAAACTTTGGGAAGGGTTGAGCTGCAGGTTACTATTCTCAAGCTACAGCAATGGGAATGTGGCACTTGTCTGCAGAGCATGGGCTGTTTTTAAGCATTTTCATCACGTCCTCCTAACTGGGAGTCTCACATAAGCAGTGAATATAATTAACTTCTCTCACACGTTCCCATTTTCAACTCTGTGTAGGTTTCTGAAGAACAAGGTAAACACGGCTTCGTTTTGCTTTGAAAGTGTTAATCACTAATCAAAGGATAATGATTGTTGTCTCTAATGCCTGAGCACTATTAAGACTGATTGAAGCTGTGAAAGCATATGGAAAGTATGGAATCAAGGTTACTGTAGCCATGATGAGGGTAAACGAGCAGTCCAACTCTGTCTTTCCTGTCTTCTTGTGCATACCGATTTGATGCAAGGCTGATTTTGCCCATTAGACGGGCCCCTTGTCCCTTGCTAAACAGATTTGGGAGTTGGACTTCTGGGAGTCCCTTCTCTGGGTATGTGAGGAAAGGCATTTAGTGTTTCCTCCCGCCGGCTCCTGAGCTGAGCCCTACCTCTGCCATCCAGGCAAGGGTGTGATCTGCGATGACAAACTGCCATGCCGAGGCAGCTCAGCCGAAATGTGACCTACTCACCTGCTCTGTGAAGCTTGGGTGTTAATATGTAGCATCACCCCTGTGCACATTCAAATACCTTTCCACCTAAAAACCCGAGTTTCTGGCTTCCTGCTAGTATCAGCCTGAGTCACTTGTCCCCCTGCATCCCGTGACACATCCCGCCGGCAGATCTCCTCCCCGTACGCTGACATGTGTCACTTGCTCCAGATCACATGTGTCACTGCTCAGTTCAAGTGAACTGTGAAGTCCCTTAACTATTCTCCAGGTCTGTCCCTGAGCGCTACAGTTAGCAGCAATCCCTGCCTTGCTGGGCAACTGTGGCACAGACTTAGTGAAAACTCATGTGTGATATCACATTTGCTGTGCACCATTCATTGAACAAAAAGGCCTTTGTATAGAATATGAAAGTATACTTTATTTTATATTAGAGAAAGGAGAGCAAGTGCAGGGACCGGATAAGAAAGAGAGCAGGGATTGAGAGAAGGAAGGAGGGAGAGAGAGAAAAGGAGGCGAGAGGGCAGCACCTGTGGCTCAGTGAGTAGGACACCGACCCCATACACCAAGGGTGGCGGGTTCAAACCCGGCCACAGCCAAACTGCAAGAAAAGATAGGCAGGTGTTTTGGTGGGCATCTTGTGGTCCGCTACTCCAGAGGCTGAAGCAAGAGAATCGCCTAAGCCCAGGAATTGGAGGTTGCTGTGAGCTGTCATGCCACAGCACTCTACTGAGGGCTACAAAGTGAGACTCTGTCTCTAAAAAAAAAAGAAAAAAGAAAAAAGAGAAAAGGAGCAAGAGAATGGATTGGCACCCCAATGAGAGGGCGCAAGACTGCCAGCCATCCAAGAGCTCTTTAGAGGAGGAGCTCTACCTTGAGGATTAAGTTGGGAGTCAAGACGGGTAAGAGAACTGGTTGCTTCCTTAAGAAAGTCTGCAGGATGCATCAGAAAAAAATGGCCCTGGAGCAGCGGTTCTCAACCTGTATGAAAGGCTCGCAGCATTGGGAAGGTTGAGAACCACTGCGGCCTGGAGGGAAAGGCAGGGTTAGGGTAGAACAGTTAGTTACACCAGCACGTTGCTGAAGACCTGGACCAGGGGTGTGGGGAAGGGCAGGAGGCCCACAGGAAGAAAGGAGCAGGGAGGTCTGGGGGAGGACCAGCGGGGAAGGGCAGGCCACTGACACCAAGGAACCAGGGCTGCCCTGGGGGACGGGCAGTCACTGCAGGTGTTCAGCGGGGGGTGGCCCAGAGTGGACCGGCCACTGCTGGTGGCTCTGAGCTCCACACCTGCCGGGCTCCAGGAAGCAGCGCGATTTCCTGAATCCCCCCACATACACACACACTTAATCTTCAGCATGGGGCTGTGAATCCCCAACCCACCCACACACTTAATCTTCCAGTTGGGCTGTCCCACTGTTCCACCACTTAGCTGATGAGTCAGCACCTCCAGGTCACCCAGCATTAGCAGAGTTAGGCCGAACCCAGGCGCCCTGAGGCTTGAGCCACTCTTAAATCTTCTTTTTTCCATTTTGTATTATTTTACATAACTGGAAATTACCCAAGTGCGCGGTTGACAGAAGAACATGATGATCCATCAGGCAGTGAACCTCTGCGACCCAGCCTCTCCACAGAGACTGTGATGGTCACACACAACACCCGCCCTCAGAACAGGCACAGGTGACAAGCCCAGAAGTCCAGCTCCCAAGTACCGAGACTTGCCTGGGAGGCTGCGCATGCGCAGATGCAGGGCCGACCTCAGGACTTGCCTAGGACGCTGCTCATGCGCAGGTGCAGGGCCACCGTCAGCTCGAGTTTGTTCTGGCGGGTGGGCTGGCAGGTGCCGAGACAACACTGTCACCTTAGTTCATCAGAGGAAACAGATGTTTTCACTTCTCATTTACTACTCACTGAGAATACTGCTTTAAAAAATAATGTAGGGTCCTGGCTCAGCGCCTGTGGCTCAACAGGCTGGGCTCCAGCCACGTACACCTGAGCTGGCGGGTTCGAATCCAGCCCAGGCTGGATAGGGGCACTCACTGTGCACATTCCTGGGTGTGAGTTCTGTGGCTGCCACCACACCCCGATACCGTCATTCTTTTCAAACACGGAAATGCAACTGGTCCTTAAGCATTTTATTTACATCAGCAACATTTCAGTAACACAGGAGAATGGGATGGCACTTCAAACATCCCTGTTGTCGTGTTCCAAACCACTTGGCCCTTTTAGGACAACAGCGATGGCACAGCAATGTGTGTGTGGGGAGTGCATCTCCGCGTCTGGAGGGAGTGCCCACGAAAGCAATTTTAGACAGCATCACTATTGCTGAGAATATTCGGTACACCAGGGAAGGCCTGTCGGGGTGTCCCTGCTCTGGGTAGTGAGGGGGAAGAAGGCAAAGAGTGGTGAGAATCACAGGTCCGAGGGACTGAGTCTAGGCCAGGCATGAGCTTCAAGATGCCA
Source organism: Perodicticus potto (assembly GCA_963574655.1). Classification (NCBI taxonomy): domain Eukaryota; kingdom Metazoa; phylum Chordata; class Mammalia; order Primates; family Lorisidae; genus Perodicticus; species Perodicticus potto. The sequence goes on along the minus strand of CAUYRH010048646.1, from coordinate 14,323 downwards.
CCACGATGACCAAGTGCCGGTCATGGTGACAGAAGTCGACGCATCTGCTTTTGTGGGGTTGATACTGGAATTTCAGGCTCTTGCTATCGGTGTTTTGAAGAATAAATCCGCGGACCACAGATCAGTGATAAGACAGAATTTGTTTACAGAAAATAATACAAAAAACACTAAAGCTCCTGGTAGAGAGAACTCAAGTGGGGAGAGAAAAGCTCTGTCTGTTTCTCTCCGGGTCTTTCCGCGTCTCCCCTTTTAGGCTTTTAGTCTCAGGGTATATATAGGCGAATGGGTTCCTTGGCCAGGAAATGAATGGACACAGTCCCTTCCTCATGGGCAAGGTGAATGAATATATTAATGAATGAACACAGTTCCTTCCGCCAAGGCAAGGTGAATGAATGTATCAATGAATGAACACAGTCCCTTCGCCGGGGCAGGGTGAATGAATGTTCAATGAATGGACACAGTCCATTCCGCAGGGGCAAGGTGAATGGATGTATTAATGAATGGACACAAGTTCCTTCCTCCGGAGCAAGGTGAATTAATGTATCAATGAATGGACACAGTTCCTTCCGCCGGGGCAAGGTGAATGAATGTATCAATGAATAGACACAGTTCCTTCCACCGGGGCAAGGTGAATGAATGTATCAATGAATGAACACAGTCCCTTCCGCCGGGGCAAGGTGAATGAATTTATTAATGAATGGACACAGTTCCTTCCGCAGGGGAAGGTGAATGAATGTATCAATGAATGAACACATTCCCTTCCGTAGGGGCAAGGTGAATGAATGAATCAATGAATGAACACGTTCCCTTCTGCCGGGGCAAGGTGAATGAATGTATTAATGAATGGACAGAGTCCATTCATGGAATTGAGGCCTAGGAAATTCACATGTAATTGACCTAGGCATGGGAAATGGAGGTTCCGTCTTTAGTCATAAGTGTAAACTGAAGGAGACACCAAGGTGCAGGTGTCTTCTCGGCAGTTGTCCGGCCTTTGTGGCTATTGGAGCCTCCGGTGGGGGGTTGGAGGTCCCCCTCCTTGCCTATCATACAGCCCGCTGGTTCCTCAGCCGCGCTGCCGCCGCACCGACACCGCCAAGGTGGAGGCGGCAGGTCTGCCAGCTCCGCTGAGCTGGCCAGGGTGCCAAATGTCCTGCATCAGGGTCATTGGGGGACCACTGCCCAAACTGCTAATCCCTACAAGAGACCATCCTTGAATGACACAGAACAGTAACTGTGGGGGATGTAGTCACTGACCTGGGGCCAGGAAAATGCAGCGGGAAGCCCACGATTCATGTGCTAATCCGTGACCCTCACGCCAAATTTACACTACTGAGCAACTTCCAGAATTCCCAGGGCCAAAACCTTGTACCCATTAACAATCCTGCTTTATCCAGGTGAAAAAATACAGTCAGATAGTTAGATAGAAAGTGACTACACCCAACAATAAGCTGGGGTGGACTTTAAAATGATTACGAGACTGGACCTGGAATGTCCCTAACCCAAGGAAATGGAAAAAGCTGAAGGAGACTTGATCACTGCATATTGTCTGCCTGTAAAGCACCACATGTGCCCTAAAGATGTACTATCACATACCAATAATAATAAAAAATAGAAAATACAAAAACGTTTGAAAATCCGTCATTTATCTTAATACCTTTGTAAAGCATTGGTAGCAAAGCACTAGAGTTTTTGTAATTTACACACTACAGAAATAGACAGAGTCCTCCCCTCTGTGGCTGCCTGAGGACTGCACAGTTTAAATGGAAGGAAACTCCAGTTTGTGTGAAAACAACATCAGAGAACTGCAGGGCTCAGCCCGTCACGTGTTTAGAAAGCGTCTGTGAGCTGGTGACTTCGTGAAGCACATGGTGGCTTGCTTCCGGACCCCAAGATGTGACATTTGGAGGAGGCACACAGTCACAGGCAGTCAGGGGGTGTGGGAGAAAGGGCAAGGCTCCGTGGTGGCGTTATTACCTGGCATCCCTTTTCTGTTCAGGGGTGGCATTCAAGACCCCCCCCATTCAGTGTCTGAGTCTCCTTAGGCTCCTCCTGAGGAGGGATGTCATTGAGACACTCCTTGTCACTGATGCCCGTGGCAGTTTTGAGGCGTGCGGGTTGGGTGTTGCACAGACTGCCCTGCAGTCGGAATTTGCCTGATGTTCTTTTTGCAATATTTTTGATTCTGTGTTCTTATAGAAGACCACAGAAGTAAAGTGCCATTGTCCTCACAACATATCAAGGTATTTCAGGGGGCTGAATAATGATCCCGAAAGGAAATTTCCAACTCTGGACCCCCAGACACACAGATGTGACTTTAACGTGGAATAGACAGTTCGCAGATGTAATTGCATTAAGGATCTTGAGATGAGCTCATCCTGGATTTAGAGTAGGCCCCAAATCCAAAGACTTGTCTCCTTATAAGGGAAGATAGAGAACTGAGACATAGAAATACCTGGGGAAAGGCCTTAGGAAGATGAGGCAGACCCTGGAGAAATACAGCCTCAAACCCAGGCCCCAGAAGCTGAGGGCCAGAAGCGTCCTGCTGTCTTCAGACAGAGTGTGGCACAGCTGACACCTTGGTTCTCTTGGACCCCTGGCTTTCAGACTATGAGATGAACTTTCTGTGTTTTAAACAACCTGATTTGCAGTAATCTGTTAAAGCATCCCTTGAGAACCTAACAGTTGTGGCCCATCGGCATGACTTATCACCACTGAGGTGGCCTTGATCACCCAGCTGAGGAAGGATTGTCAGGGTTCTCAGCTGTTTCTTTGTGACCTTTGCCCTACTGCTGTTACACAGTAACTAACCTCACCCAGCTCAGTCACCCTTAAGGAATGGGGAACTGTGCACCAGCTCCCGGGGAGCCGATTAGATGCATAAATGTTTGGAATTCTTCTGCATGGGAGATCTGCCTCTTCTCCCCCATCTGTTTGCTTATTGAATCATGTATTTAGATGATTATAGACTCGTGAACATTTAGTTTATTTTTCCTTACAATCCAATACTACATTATTCATTTTGTTGGTAAGTTGCTCTCTGTCTGGCCAGTGAGCATTCTGTCAATCAGTTCCTCTGACCCTTTAACAGAGTCTCATTCTTTCAGTTTTGGGGTTTGATTTGCATTTTCATTTTTGAACCCTTTCTTGATTTCTGGCAGTGTGTGATGCCCCGGCTGGTCTCATGCACTTACTGCAGCAGCCCCACAACCAGCCATTTCCCCAAGGAGACCTGCTCCCACTTCTTGGAAGTGGTGTCGGATTCCAGGCTCTGGATGGGATGGGGCTCAGGACTACAGGCTCGGGGCTGCTTTGTGATTTGCTGTTTACTGTTTGTCCTTGTGCATGCTACCCAACCTCTCTAAACTTCATTTTATTTATCTTTTATTTAAGGTTATGAGACACGATACAACAAAAATAATTCCTAAATCAATGTCGATTTAATGAAGTAGCAAAATGAGTCCATATCCAAACCATCTGGCTAGTAACAGCATGAAGGAAAGGTTTGTAAAATTCCTGTGAAGTGAGATGCGCCCGGAGCAAAGTAAGTACACAAACAGAAAGCATTCCATATGCCAGTTACTTCACAGACTTCCTGCGTTATTTCCCTGTCTAATGAAAAGTACATACCCAGAAGTCACGGACTGAGCCTTATGTGTACAAAATTCAACCAGCAACGGACCCATATTGAATACATGGCTTCTAACATTTCCAAAAGATTGGTAAATAAATGGACAAATTCTACTTAACAGGTGGACGTCAAGGGATGTTAGCAAGAAGCTAGAGACAGCAGACACTGGAATGTGTTCATGTCTTAATAACGTATGTGCGGTCTGGTGGGCTCTTCACTGGTAAAAGGGGGGCACCTGAGGCTGGCCCTGCCCAGGGCCCCTCATCCCCTGACAGTGTGGATGGCTGTTTGTGAGAAGGAGCTTTTGGGAGCCAGGAAGCCACTGTCTCTGTGAGGGAGGGGCAAAGTTGGGCAAAGGATGAGGGAAGGACGATCACGAGGCCCCACGTGGCCAGGGACCCTCCAGCGGGGTGGAGGCCTTTGAGGGGTCTTTTTAGGAGGAGTGTACGTTCACCTGAGGAAACAGGCAGAGGCTGGTTCCTAAACGCTAATACGTCAGTCCACAATTTCCCAAATGTCTGCCTTTCCGGTACAAACAAACTCTTCAGGTGGCAGCAAATACGGTCTGCAGCCGTCTTGAGGGAGTGGCAGGAGCAGGCTAGAGGGCACAACATTGAGCATCTACTCATTTTGTTCTAAAGAGAAATGTAAAGACAGCAGACGAGGGTGTTGTGTGCTACGCATCTACGAGGATGGAAAATAATAGACCCCACTAACAACAAGTTTCGAGAGAGTGGCAACAGAGTACCAGAAACTGGGTGGTTTAGACAACAGATGTTTATTGCCTCACAGCTCTGGAGGCCGTAAGTCTGAGAAGCAGGTGTCGGCAGGGTTGGCTCTTTCTGAGACTGGGAGGGAGAGTCACGGTTGATGGTGACAGGCAGCATTTCATGACACGTAGGAATGTCACCCCAATCTCTGTCTCTACATCCATATGGCGTATTCCCTGTGCTCACGCTGTCTCTAAATTTCCTCTTATCGTGAAGACAGCAGTCGTGTTCATTAGAGCCTACCTTAATGATCTCATTTTAACTTGATCACCTCCTTAAAGACCTTACAACCTCCACGTAAGGTCACGCTCTGAGGGCCTAGATGTTATGACTTCAATATTTGATTCTGAGACTGGTGGCCCATGCATTTCTAGCTATACTAGTGAGAGTAGTTGGAATTATAGCAGTATGTTTGTTCATACTTTTATTTAAAACACATGAAGGTGAAGGTTACTTACAAAAAAAAATCTTACGTTAGTAGCTCAAATTGTAGTTATATCCTTTAAAATGGTATTTCTCTCTTATTGGCTCTTATAAAATCATTGAAATTACTTTTAAAATATTAATCAAAGAATAACAACACTTAAATTTGTCATTGGCATTCAGAATGTGCCTAAAGCATTTTGAAAGTGTTTCGTGTGGTCTTTTCAATCATAAAGGGTAAATATATTTTTGATGTGACATTGTCAATATACACAAAACAAAGTGGCATCTAAAATATAGTTCAATGTAATTGGAAGTTGAAGGATTAAGATTTATTTTTATGTCAAAGTAATTTTGCACAGCCTTTCACTATAAGGTTCTCAATGAAATCGTGTTTATTTTAGATAACTTAAGATCATCATTTTTATTTAACACATTCATGACTTTTAGAAGGCCTATTTCATAAGGCAGAAGAACAAAGGAACATTGTAAGAATAAACTTTTAAAAATGGATATTTTTCTCCCAAAGAGAAACTATTCTAAATCCACCAGTGGGTGTCATTTAGAGCAACTGTTCACAAATTGTTCTGGGACCTGCGTTGGTCTCCGAGGTCCCTCTAGGTGACCCTCAGGCTAATCTCATGTAGTATTGATGCTTATAATATGAAAATGTCTATATTTTAGTTTCCAGAATGGATGGTTTATGAATAATGTATAACATTTAATAAAACCAGACATTGCCTCATTAATGTCTCATCAAAAGTAGGAGGGATCTTTTCCTTACATCTGGCATTTTTGGGTCATGTATTGGATAAAATTGGTAGATAGAATTGGTAAAAAGAACGTATTCTTTTACCGTACTAAATGCATTTATAATCCAGTGAACCTGAGAAATACTTTTTAGAAGATTTTAATCACTAATCATATTTACCTCAAATTGAAGACCCTCATGCATTCATCAATTCATTTACTTTGTAGAGAGTGTTTTTGTTTGCTTGAAATGCTTATGAAAAAGTTAGATCCAGAGAGAAGAGAGAGGATTTCTGCAAAGGACATGCAGTAAACCAGGGGGAAGATTCTGGAGTTGCTGCTCAATTCCTATTTGTTAAATTGAGGGTAATCACAATCTTTGTTTTGAGGTTAGTGGTCATGAAAAATTGCACCAGATGGAAACCTCCATTGCCTGTGTCTCAGTCTCCACTCAGATCTCAAGGTACCTAAGAAGTAAATCATTTCCATTGCTGACTCACTGTATTATCTGGTAAATTATTTCCATTCCCAACAATTTTAAACGCTATAGTGAATTTACAACTTATCTAAATAATGATAGCAAATGTATTTGTCTTGGTATTCTGATCCCTGCAGAATTCACATTAATCTTAATATTTTTCACTGACTTATAGAAGTCATGATCACCTTTTTCAAGCTAAGGTACTTGTCTCTTTTGACTTAAATTGTCTTGTATTTCTCATGAAAAGTTAAATGTTTTTCATTGTTTTTCACTCTCCTTCTCTTTCTTCTTTCTATGTTTGTTGTAGGACGTGGTGGGGGTGGGGCAGGCGGCCTGTCTTTGCTGGTGCAGGGGCAGCTAATGAAACACACCCTAAGGAAGCTTCTCCTGGAGAGGGGACCACAGATGACCGGAGTCAAGGTAGCTGACTCTGAATTGTGGCAGCTGGAATCTGCCCTCTCTGAAAGTGGGTTCTGCAGGCTGCAGGGAGCCCCTGAAGGTCCTTATAGTCTCACCACGTTCACAGTCTTGGCAAGGACAATTGGTAGAACTCTTTGACTCATCTAGGAGGACAGGAAGTTCTCCTTATCCCCAGGTGGCCTTCTGCATGAAGAGCCACCTACACATGATACACAGCTAAGTGCCCTGAGTGAGCAGATCTGCCAGTCTCCCCCACATCATCCTTCTTCATTCCCCAAGTCTGAATTCAGACTTCCCATGGAAATCCCTGGCCATCACGCCCACGCCTTCCTTGCCCATGTCACCTTCTCTGCCCTCAACACTAAGGCCAGCACACCACCCTTTAAGCTCAGGGTGACAGTCCACATGTGGTTGGCAGCGTTTCTCCAGGACAGCCACCTGGTACCTGATTATCAATTTTATCCAAATTTCTACTCCCTGGTAGGGGCACAGCATGAAGAAGATGCTCTGGGAAAGTTGGCTGGCTGGCTGAAGGAAAGGAACTGTAAGGGGGCAGAGTGGACGCCTGGGCCAGCAGGTGACAGGTGCTCCTGGCCCACAGGGAGCTTCTGCACCTGCTGGTGTCCCCAGCATGCACGTGCCGCACACACCTCACCTTTAAGAAACCTAGACTGTGAAAGAAATTACAAACTTTATTCTAGTCTCAGAATTTGGGGGACATTGAGATTTATTTATTTTCATTTTATTTTCTTTTGAGACGGAATCTTAATGCTGTTCCCGAGCTAGAGTGCCCTGGTGTCAGCCTAGCTCACAACAACCTCAAATTCCTGGGTTCAAGTGATCCTCTTGCCTCCGCCTCTCAAGTAGCTTGGACTACAGGCACCCACCACCATGCTCAGCTAATTTTTCTATTTTTAGTAGAGATATGGTCTTGCTCTTGCTTAGGTTGGTCTCAAACTCCAGAGTTACCGTGATTAGAGGTGTGAGCCACCACACCTCATGGGGACATTTACTTAGGTTTTGTAATCAGGCAATGGTATCATCCCATGTTTTATTTATGAATTTACTCTGATGACAAAGTGGAGAGAAAAGTGGACTGGGGTTGGAGTGGATAACTGACTGGTGAGAGTGAGAAAAGTCAGAAATTGCAAGCCATAACTAACAAGATGGTAGCGGGACGGGAGGGAGGCATACTGTCTGACAAAAGGTCTTAACATCTTCCCAAAATCCTCCTAATTAAGCCCCTTATTACCTATCATAGGGACCCCATTTGTCCAGGTACATTTTTGGTTTTCATAGTGAAAATCACGAAAACACAAGTATGCTTAGCTAGATGACATCAATTCCCTTAATTAAGCTATATTTTTACTAGAGTTATTTTTGGCTTTCTCCTAATTTGCTGATTCTCTCCGTCTCCCACTGCAGTTTCTTTCTGGCCTTCCCTCCCGTTGCATTTTTTCTACCAAATTCTATTTGTGAATCAATTTGTCCATGAGAATACAGCAGCTCTTGCAAAAATGTATTCAGTGCACAAAGAATGGAGAGTACAAACAAGTAAATCAGAGGTGATCCAATTAGTGACTTTTTTTTTCTAGGACAGGAATACCGAGTCTCTCTTATACTGAAGAAAACAGTGAGCACCAAAATAAAAATTAGAAGTTCAGTATCCGTGTTAAAGAAAAGTGCAGAGGCATTTAGAAAGTTATTCTTTAATCAGCTAACAGAGAAGTGCTTGGAATCAGGTATTTACTGAGGAAAATATTTATAGAAGGTTTAACACTGAAAATTCTAAAATCCTTTGATCAGTGACAAAATCCACTGAGCAGAGGAAAAGACATCTCCAAAGCAGTGACATCATCATCACCACCCCGGAGTGGATGAAAATAAGAGGGTCTGCTGTGATCCTGCTCCAAGATACATTGTTCTGGAATCTGGATTGCGTAGAAGGACCCTCAGTTAGAAAGAGGGGAAGCTCTCTGCCCATCTTCTCCACCATGGGGGCCTTAGGAGAATTGTGAGTCATTGTCTTTTGAGCCCAATACAGAACTTTAGTGAGCTGAAACAATGAGGTCTCCTTTCCATCGGACTATCCCACAGAGTGGATTCCCGCCACTTCCCTACTGGAACCTCCCTGAAGGCCCCACACAGAGACTAACCTTATTTTAACACATATTTGAAACTAAAATTTCAGTTCTGCACATAGATATGATATCAATTGCTTACTTTCAGATTCATGCATTCAATAAGGAAATTGCATAAATTAAGAAGGATGTGTTATAAATATTCTCTCCCCTTTTATGTGCATCATCCTTTTAATTTTCTTTATTTGTAGTAGCATCAGTGCTGCTTACAAGTAGCTGCAGAAATACTAAACTACTATGCACAGTACATCAGAGATGGTTGTCTAGAGTTAAAAGAATTTGCTAAAAAAGTGTAAGTGTGTGTGAAACCTCTGGGCATGTGGTGCACACCTATAATCTCCCCTACTTGGGAGGTTAAGACTCCTGGATCCCTGGAGCCCCAGTTTGGGAAGCTATAGTGAACTCTGATGGCACCATGGCACTCCAGCCTGGGAGACAGGGTGAGACTCCATCTCTTAAAAAAATAGAAATGAATATGTAAATATGCAAAATGAGAGAGACTCTTCTGAAACAATGTCTAGAAAAAAGAGAAATGACATTAATTCTCGGGTATGAGGTTTACGTTGAAGACATAGTGAAGATGAATAGGAAGAAGGAAATCATTTGGGAATTTCAGAACAGTTTGGGGGCCTGGGGATGACTGAGCAGAGAGGGTGCTCTGTAGGGTAACCAAGGGATAGGGGTCCACTTTCCAAGTCAGAGAAAGCACAGAGGTTTGAGTTACACACATCAGTCAATCCCATTATCAAAGTATCTCGTTTCCACAATGGTACCAACCAAAACCCTATTTTTTGCATAAAGAATGCTGTATTATAGGAACTTTACTACATTTAAGGATATAATGAATTTGAAGACACAAATTACAGCAGAGTTTACTTAATTAAATATGACTTTGAAAACATAAGCACAATTTTACTAGTTTATGTAAATATGAAAATTAAGAGAAAGCAAATTTTGCTACTCTCATGCAAGTTTCTGCTCCACAAAAACTGTTTATTAATAGCATCTCACTGTATGTGGTTTTTAGTCATTTGAACACCAGAGTCTTAAAGAACCATGTGGCTCATAACTGAAAATCTCCCTGAGAACATCTAAATCACTGAGCTGGTGCTTAGACAAACGTTTAGAGAGAAAAGGAGAGAACTGAGTAATGAGAATAAATGCCCAAAGTCTGCGTGAATTCTATGGTTTGTACCCCGAGTTTCCTGTCCTTATAGCACAGGTGACTTTGTGAAAGTGCAAAGGATTGATTATGATCCTTACTGAAGGGATCCCATGAAAATGAAATATATCAAAGGGGAGATAATGGAAGCAGCGGCCATATTTTCTATTTATTGGCATGTAAGAAGTTACACCAGACGGTAAGCACTTAAAGGAAGAGTGGCCGTTTATTATCTCACACAGTTTCTGTGTATCAAGAACTTTGGGGTTCTGGCTGTAGTAACCAGGAGGCTGCAGTCAAGGGGTCAGGAGGGGCAGGAGGGCTGGTGGTGCTGAGAATGGATTTGCAACACAGCCCCTCACAGGATGGTCAATTGCTACTGGTTTTTGGCAGGAAGGCTAAAATCCTTGACACCTCAGACCATGTGAGTGTCCTCATTCATGGCAGTCGTCTTCCCCCAAAGCAATGGACTCAAGAGAGACCAAGTTCAAAGCCAAAGTATTTTACATGACCTACCCGCAGGGACCACTCTGTCATCTCCCGTTTGCCATCAGATACGATGAACAGGAGGATGGCACTGCACCGTGCCTGACCCAGAGCACCAGCACCTGGCAGGGCCAGGCCTGCCCTCCTGCTCCTCTGGCTCAAATCCACCCAAAGGCCTCTGGCGTCTTCAGGTGGAGCTGACACCCCATGTAAGCTCATCTGCCATTTCTCAAAGTGTGACTTCCTTTACTTTCCATCTCCATAGAAACACTTTGGAAATGACACAGCAAATGCTACAGTTTACACAAGGAAGTTCATCCCACGGTGTAAAGAGCTCGTCAGTTATGGGCACCACAGACATGTGTCCAGTGGACAGACTAGCGTGCCAGGTGACAAGTGTTCCTGCCCTGATCTCTGCACATCACTTTCAAGCCCAACTTTCCTCCTCTGCTTACTCCTTCCTGATCCAACCAGGGCTTCACTTGCCGACTTCAATTCTTCTCATTATAAATAGTTATAAAAGACTGACATCAAAAATTGAAAAGCCATTCTTCTTCCATTTTTTTTCTTGTCTACTAGGATTTTTTTTTTTTTGCTGAGCAGTATTTACTGTGTGCCTTTTCAAAAGGCAATTATTAGGATTTGGGCCCAGAAGGGAAAGGATAAAATTGCCCCAAACCCTCTAGTCTTCCTTTTGCCCATCACAGCCCTAGGTGAAGTCTTTCATGGTGTTGGGGGCTTAACCAGCTAGTGTGTGGGACCCAGAACGGGAGCTCTGAGGGACCCATGGACCAGGGTTTGGCTGCGGCTGGTCAGGGGATGTGAAAGGCACCACAAGTGGACACACTCCAAGGCCAGCCAGAACTGTGGTGTGCCCAGGAGCGGGAAGTGTCACTTCTGCTGGTTATAATTTCATAGAGTTTTCCATTATATCGAAATCTGAGTGAGAATCTGCATATATAACTTCCTTCTAGGACTCTGCAAAAGAGACAGATCTCAGGACTTCTTCAAGTTACCTGGGGAGAGACATTCAAGGTTATCTTGACAGAGTGATTTTAACCAGCACCATTTTATACACACACACACAACATAGTGCTACATGTGTGTACAGGCCTCTACCTGTTCAGCGTATATACGTATCTGTACTGGCATGTACACGTACGCACACTTAAGTCTGCATACACAAGCAAACATTCTTTTTCTCTCTCCCTGAACTGACAATATTATCATGGCAGCTTTGCTTCTATTTATTCCCTGAATACTTAAGCCATCAACAGGTATTTTTGGACACTGGCAGCAATTTGCTCCAACTTTATCTGTGTTAAGGCCTCCCCACGTCAGCTGTTACCCTTGGTTAAAGCTGAGCTTCCCTCAGTTTCATGGTTGCCAGGACGCCTGTAAATTTCACAGAATTTTCCCCTTAGGGAAAAGCATTAAAGTCATTCGCTCTCTATTTTCTTTTTCATGTGGCATAAGGAGAGTTAAATACCAGACAACTTCAGAAAGTCAATTAAAAAGGGATAGTGTGGCTTAATCACAGGGCTTTTCCTATCTTTTTTTCCCAGTAGTTACTTTAAAACTGCTAACTTGAAATCACAGTCCTGGGCTGTCTTCAGAAGTTCACTCAATCAAAAGCCAAGTGCTGAGTAATCAAAGATCTTAAATAACTGGAAGTTCTAACCCTCACCACAAGAGGATTAAAAATCCAGTAGCCAGAACTCAGTTCTTCGACCCAGCAAGCACCAGTGCATAATGAGAAATCCCCAAAGCCCTAGATCACAGCCGTGTCCTTGCCCAGCATAGAACTAAGTGGAAAACCTCTTTAATTCCCTAAGAGATCCTATCTGCCTGATGGAAATAGATATTGGCTTCTGTGTAGCATGATTAGAAGAATGGAAGAGGATTAGCAAAGATGCGAGCAAAGGGCTGAGCTGCTCATTTACATGCTGACAGGTGATGCTAGCAGAAAAGAGGAGCCCAAAGGCAAAACTCCATCTGAATTAAAGCAGCACTTATTTACTGAAGTTAGGGAGAGATTAAGATCCATTTATTTTGCCATATCCAGTTTTTTAAACCTATTAAGCACTTTGATGCTTACTTACTTTATTTTCTGTAACAGTCAAGCTATTTGGAGCAATGTTTATTTTCATTCAAAACAACCTGTCAACTGATTGGAACAGAAATGTAAGTGGTTGTAACCATGTTCTCTTCCTATGTGTTGGGGTGAATGAAAATTATCTCTTTTTATTTAGAGTATAAATATTTGAAACCCACAGATTTTTTAACACAATGTCCTTGCTTACTTATTGCTCTATAATGTGATTTATGTATCTATATGCACATACTCATATATACATATTCTATGTGTACGTTAAATATATATACAGTGTTGCATAGCAATTTCACATATTAGATAATTTGTTGATTTTCAAATTTTTTATTAATACAAATATTTTATATATTCATGGGGTACATGTATTTCTTATGTGCTTAAAATAAAATTCTCAAATACTGTATCTTGAATGTCTATAAATTTTCAGTCATATAAATGAAACATTTGTGTGTATTTGTACATTTAGCCTTAAATTAAAGGTAAACTTTTAGAAATATCATGCAGAACTTAAAATTTTATAATACATTATTTAACTTCCAATGCTCTCATAATTTGCTCTCTTTTTAAAAGCTTTTTATTGGTTTTTTTTAAATTATTTTTTATTGTTGAGGATTCATTGAGGGTACAAGAAACCAGGTTACACTGATTGCATTTGTTAGGTAAAGTCCCTCTTACAATCGTGTTTTGCCCCCAAAAGGGGTGGCACACACCAAGACCTCACCCCCACCTCGCTCCTTTCCTCTCTCTGCTGTTCCTTTCCCCACCCCTCCCTCATTCTTTCTCTCTCTGCTCTCCCCTTTCCCCACCCCCACCTTGTCATTAATTGTCCTCATATCAAAATTGAGTACATGGGATTCATGCTTCTCCATTCTTGTGATGCTTTACTAAGAATAATGTGTTCCACTTCCATCCAGGTCAATACAAAGGCTGTAAAGTCTCCATTTTTTTTAATGGCTGAATGATATTCCATAGTGTTCATATACCACAGCTTGTTAATCCATTCCTGGGTTGGTGGGCATTTAGGCTGTTTCCACATTTTGGCATTGTAAATTGAGCTGCAATAAACAGTCTAGTGCAAGTGTCCTTATGATAAAAGTATTGTTTTCCTTCTGGGTAGATGCCCAGTAATGGGATTACAGGATCAAATGGGAGGTCTAGCTTGAGTTCTTTGAGAGTTCTCCATACTTCCTTCCAAAAAGGTTGTATCAGTTTGCAGTCTCACCAGCAGTGCAAAAGTGTTCCTTTCTCTCCACATCCACGCCAGCATCTGCAGTGTTGAGATTTCCTGATGTGGGCCATTTTCACTGGGGTAGATGGTATCTCAGGGTGGTTTTGATTTGCATTTCTCTAATAATTAGGGATGATGAGCATTTTTTATATGTTTGTTAGCCATTCATCTGTCTTCTTTAGAGAAGGTTCTATTCATGTCTCTTGTCCATTGATATATGGGATTGTTGGCTTTTTCATGTGGTTTAATTTGAGTTCTCTATAGATCCTAGTTATCAAGCTTTTGTCTGATTCAAAATATGCAAATATCCTTTCCCATTGTGTAGGTTGTCTATTTGCTTTGGTTGTTGTCTCCTTAGCTATACAGAAGCTTTTGAGTTTAATTAAGTGCCTTTTGTTTATTTTTGTTGTTGTTGCAATTGCTATGGCAGTCTTCTTCATGAAGTCTTTCCCCAGGCCGATATCTTCCAGTGTTTTCCCTATGCTTTCTTTCAGGATTGTTATTGTGTTGTGCCTTAAATTTAAGTCTTTTATCAAACTTGAATCAATTTTTGTGAGTGGAGAAAAGTGAGGGTCCAGTTTCAGTCTTTTACATGTGGATATCCAGTTTTCCCAGCACCATTTATTGAATAGGGAGTCTTTCCCCCCAAGGTATGTTCTTGATTGGTTTATCGAAGATTAGGTGGTTGTAAGTTGTTAGTTTCATTTCCTGGGTTTCTATA